>APKU01000193.1:0-75380 GCA_000472125.2 Hirsutella thompsonii MTCC6686
CAGGCGCGGCCCTCGGGATACTGGCGGTTGGGGTTGCAGGAGTAGCGGCCCTGGCTGTCCGAGGAGCCGGCAGGAGGGCACTCGTTGGCGAGAGCGACGGTGGCGATTGCGGCGAGAACGACGGAGGTCTTCATTGTGAAGGTTTGTGGTGGTAGAATCTGGATCGAAGGGAGAAGATGTTTCGAAATTGCAAGAGAATCCGAGAAAAAGCGAGCGTGGAGTGAGCTTGATGATGCTTCTGAAAACGAGTGTGGTGTGGGTTTCGTAGAGTCAGGATGAGAGCAGAGTCTTTATAAACAAGAGATCTCATTCACAACCCGCTACTCCACACGACTTTGTCACAAAACATCGGTTGACAGGGTAGCACAGTGTTTAACCGGAAATCACAGGTAGGTTACATGAAGGGTAATGGGCTGCGCTTCATTATTTTCCGGCTTGGAAGCGTTCTACAGACTGCTTTGCAAGGTGATTTGAATGATTAGGGCTAGTGGATCCTGCGCTGGTTATCGTTAAGAACGCATCGGAGATCACATGGGACTCTTCTCCGCGGTATGGTGCAGGGAACAGATATACTGTACTGTGTTGATTGATGTGGTGATGTTGTGCGTTGAAAGTCCTGTTTAATAGGGCTGGGAGTTTCAATAACATGCCGTATACAAGGATGTTCATGATCATCTCTCCCGTGACAGATTACAGCAGACTGAGAAGCAGAATAAGGAGCTGTCGACATGAAGTAGTGTAGTTCTCGCAGAGGCAGCATGGCTCAAGTCTGATACAGCACGACGACGAGAGGTTGGCCGCCGAAATAGTTTTTTCAGTAGAATGCGGGTTTTGGACCAGTATCCAGCCTCCGTCAGTCAGCATCATAGCATAGCCGCACTTTACTCTGTGTCTATGCTGACTGTTAGAAAACGAGTGCAAATCACTGGACTGAGTTGTGTAACTCGACAAGAGCACTGTTAAATGACAATAAACTTGGAAATGTAGCCCCGGACTCGCGCCGTACAACATCGTCGACGATTGGGGCATTCCCCAGTTGCCAAGGCTGCGATGGCTCGGCAAGCCTACGCGAATCACGCAACCAAACGACATGTTGAGTAAAAGGTCATCTTGGTCAGCATGCGTCATTGTACGTTTACAACGTTCTGCGACCGGTGCCCACAGAAACAAGGGAACTCGAAGATATGCAAAGCGGTACGAAGCAAAACATATTGTGCAAGATCCAGATAATACTTCGTCTTAGAGTGACAAGTTGCGCTACGATTAGCCCAGTAACAGGCACTACTATATGCTAGTGAATTGCTTACAGCACTACAAGACAATACTCGCTCGAGCAGCTCGGCGAAGCTTTATTGAAACAGTATGGTTGGTCGGCCAGCCGTACGGCTCTTTGGCGCTGGCTCCGGCAGCAGGGTCATCTCCAAGATCAAATTGACGGGTTTACCCCAATGTCTAAGAAGCCACTCGCAATCGCCTACGAGCGAATACCAAGGGTGACCAAATGCATTCATTCGACCAAAACACTACGTATTTTGAGTATCGCGAGAGCGAGCCAGTCGCAGGCATGATGAGGCATTTACTCTATTTCGCGCCATTTGGTTGCTATAGCCTGTCTAACGAGGGTTTCTATCTGTTGCCATCTCCGCACGACGAGACTTTTCTGGCAAACGTTCTCAGCATGCAACGTTTGCAGGTCCATCAATATGCCGTTGACGCAGTTCAAGTACTCTTCGAGGAAGACTGGCAACAGCTCAGCAGCTTTCGAGAAAGAACCCTCTACGTCTTCCTCACCATCTATGTATCTCTGCCAGTGTGCATCCGTGCAGCACATCAGTCTCAACGCGATCCAGATATGGTCGCTTTTTCTCGATCCAGCATGAAGAAAAAGGTCTCCTGTGATCCCGTTTTCATGTGGCTCGGACTTGTGTCTTTGACTCAATTTCGGAAGGATCAGATCGTCGAGGCCGACCTTGTCCCACAAACCCCCCCTCGATAGGAATCCGTATTCGACCAACAAGAAGTCGTTGGTGAATTCTCCGTATGTTATGGAAACCTCCTCACCTGCGCGGTAAGGACAGTCTGCAGTAACGCTGTAGCTTTCTGTCGAGAACGAGATGCAGCAGCCCGCATCAGCATGGTTAAAAAAGTCAGCAGCAGGGAGTAATGCTAATCGGTCGTTTCGAGGGTACACCATCATAGCTTCTGTCTCGTAATAAAACGTCCTCGTATTGACAATGAGCCAGGCGTATAAGTAATCTTTTTGCTGTTCATTCGCAAAACCGTGTCTGAACATGTTCCAATCTTCTTCGAATCGTGTCCGCTGCTTGACCAAAAGACGCTTGGCCTCCCCGGGGAGCATTTCTTGAAACACGTCAGGCCACAAGAGCGGCATTGTTGCCTCGAATGTACTCCAATGTGGCATTATGCTGTTCCAGTCTGCCGACGTATTGTGATGAAGTGCAAGCTCGGCAGCCAGGAGACCGTGTATGGACATATCTTCCGGAAGCCTGCAAGATATATCCTTCGGAACTGTGTGCAGGCTGCGAATGGCTTGAATAGGTATGGTCATGATGGTATCCCCTCTCTGAAAATCGATTAGACAGTTAGACGAGTAGTGGCAAGGCGTGCTTGTTCGACATACAGCTAAGTCACGAGTGGCGACCATCCCAACTCCGCGGCCAGGAACAGCAACTGGTGTTACGCCCGAGATTTTGACCCCATGGCGATCAGCGCTGCGAAGTAGTAAATCAGTTATGTCCATTAGTATCGAGAGGGACGCCTGTTCATCCCTCCTTGCTGGCAGGCTGTTCTTGATGTTCCAGTGAAACAGGTCACGCCCCCTCGTCGTCTTTGAAGATAGTCCTCGAGAATAAACTGTCAATAGTACAGTGCCGTAAGCTGAGGTGGGGTAATGACAACAGCCTGTTGAAATGAACATTTGATTGGCTGATCCGGATCTAAGCGATGAGTCTGCAGCGATGTCTTGGATGTTGACAGCGGACGGAGTGCTGACCTGTTGTTCGGCGTTCTCAAGGTTGCCACGAGAGCTTCGCGTTAAAATACAGCTTATGTCCTAGCGCTTCACGGGGACAGCGAGATTGACCTCGATATTAGCTGGAGCAAATTTCCGGATTCTGAGAGTAAACTGTAAACCACCTCACACTGCCAGCCTCGCATGTATCCGCGTGCATCCAACTCCTCAAAACGTGCAACAAGCTAAGATACCTTTGCTTTAAATTGAAAGGCTGTCTTCTCACCGGTTTGCCGAGGAGAAATTCACGTCAAACGTAGGCATTCCATCGCTTTGTTCAAGCCGAGTCGACAAGATTTCGACGGCGAACCTGTAGACTGCAGTATTGAATGTTGCTCGGCGGCTCAAGGGCCAGATGACCGGTAGATCTGAAACAACAGTCAGAGGAGCAAACATCGCCGTGACGTGTGACTGACGCGACACCCGTCGTGGGAACGGGCTTGATGTCCATTGAAATCGGTATCAACACTCGGTATATTCATTTCATTTCGTCTGGGACTTGGTTTTGCGCTACATGCACGCGCTTTCGAGGTCGACTTCTCGGTGCCCACCGTGCTGCGAGCCGGCTGGAGAATTTCAGGCTATTCTTTTGGCTGTTCCTCACTTCTCGTATCATCGGGATTCGGCTCGTCGTACAAAAGATCTTGGATGTTCAGACAGTACGGAGTAACAGAATATGCTGATTCTGGTTGCCGCATCGGACCGCCCTTGGGCCGCTTGCGGGGATTTCGAGCGCATACGTGGCATCGTTTGAGTAGGAAAATAACATCCTCGCGCAAGATACCGTAATAAGCACCGTTGATGTCCTTCCACGTCGCATCCCAGCCTGCGTGCTCATTGTTCCTATGCACTTCTTCTACCACGTCCAAGATTTTATCCTCTGTAACCACTTCCCGGCAGTTCTGGTGTTCTCGCTTTGATAAGGATAGCAAGACTTGCCTTTCAGCGTCCCACGCGAATGTCCTTCTAACGTAGTTACGACGGCTGTATTCCTGCTGCGACAGAGGTTGTGTCGTGGAATCGGTTAGCCACTCGATGGAAGAATCCCTATCGATTTGCGATACCCGGCGACAATTCGGGCGGGCTTGTAGGTGCTGAGCAAACTCATTCCTTACGCTGGGAGAGAATGCAAAATCCACGTCCATGGTGTTCGAAGATGGTGGGGCGCTGGTCTTGAGAGTAAAGATCAAAAAGTAACTTATGTACTGTAAGATGTTGCTCGGGTTCACAGAGTGGTGAAGCCTCTCGACTGCAGGCGTACGCCCGGTGTCGAGAAAGTCCCGCCCCATGGCTGGCCATCCCTCCACGTTGATGCGGACAATGTGCTCTCAGTCCCATGAAACAGCAATCGACTTCAGAGCACATCTCGATAAATTTCAGGATGACCGATCGTGAACAAACAATTGTAGGCGTTCCATCTGAACTTGGGCTGATCTGGCAGGAGGCCATCAACAATTATGCCCAGACCACCGGCATTGAGCATATAATCGCAACCAGACATAATGCCACTGTGGGTCAGATATTGGCTGAGATTGACGAAATGGAGAAATCATTCAACCATAAGCGCCGAGATGGCTCGAAGCTTGCTAGGTTCAGAAGCCTCGTCAGTGGGATCCTTGAACCGGTTCAGGCATTAAGCGAAATCGCAGCCCAAGCGTCCAAGGCAGTACGAGAAGCTGTGACACTAATCTTTTGTAACCAGTCTAATTTAACTTAGGTTTTTCCTCCTGTCGAGGCCATATTTGTCGCTGTTCGCCATCTTATTGCAGTATGTAACTTATGCTCCAGAAATTGCCGCGTGCGCACTATTTATGGCCTCTAGACTGCGAAAAGGATATCCGGCGACTATGACAAGCTTACCGAATTTTTCCTGGACGTCGAGTCATATCTTCACGGCATACAAGTCTGGGAAAATCATGTCCCGTCAGTGCCGGCGCTGAACCATGCGATAACAGTGGTGTTCAGTTCAGTTCTTGTGCTCTGTGGATTGTACACAAGGTACATGAACAGGAAGCTTGTCGGTACGTCCCAATGGGCTGAAGCTACTTGGCCCATACATACGAATTCGTGAAATGAGGCCGACGGTCGGGTTACGCGAAATAACACAGCTGATGGAGACCCAGTCAAGGCTTTTCGAACTCTTGTATCTGGTGAGGACGCCGAGCTTAGGGACGCTCATGAGCACTTCCAGAGAGCAATCCAGCGTGGGCGAGACATTGTGTACAATGCAACACTCCACACCGCGGAACAGACAAGTCTCTGCATTCGAACAATCCATGCGGATGTCCAGAAGTCCTTATCGACTGTGGAACGTTTGGAACAAAGCACGACATCCACTACACAAGATACAGCACATATCAGCAAGCTTCTGGACAGTGAGCGCTTTCTATTTCCAATCTCAACCCACTCTGCTAAATCATACAGGCCACGAAACAGACAATATCTTGAGATGGTTTTCAGACCTCGATTTTGAAAAATGTCAGCGAGAGACCTTTGCGAAACACCATGCAGGCACATGTCAATGGCTGTTGAACAATCGTGCATTCCAGAATTGGGTTCATGGCACACAGTCATCGACTATTTGGTGCCCTGGGGACCGTATGGCCTCTATCCAACCTTTTAATGACACCTGCTGATTGTTGCGAACCAGCTGGTACTGGAAAGACTGTCATGATGTACGATGAAGTATCTTCATATTATCGCGACGATGAGAAGCCACCAGAATCTTGAATTATTCAAGTACTGCGTATCTCAGATGCACTGCTGATTGGAATCTAGGGCGACCGGCGTCTGTTATGTAGATGAGAACACACCCAGTCCGGGCAGAGCAATTGCTTACGTCTACTGCAACTATAAGGAGAGTCGAACACATGTTGTATCGGAAATCTGGTCCAGCGTCATTCGGCAATTTGCAGAACAATGCGACTCTTTTCCTTCCGAGGTGCGGACCTTTCGTGACAGGTTTGTTGGTAAGAAGGCGTACCCTACCGAAGATGACCTTATTTCACTGGTCAGCTCCTTATCAAAATTATTCGGGAAAGCATTCGTCTTCATCGACGCCTTGGTATGCTGGAAGCCTCAATGTCGATCCAGCTTTTTACTGATAGACTTGGGCAATACGTAGGATGAGTGTCCAGAACAAAGCAGGGATTGTTTCATTGACTTGTCTGCCAAGGTAGCGCCTTCAATCCGGTTATTCTTGACTTCTCGTCGAGGTTTACTGCTCGAAGGAAGACTCCCTAACATGTCGCGAATCGATATTGCTGCACACGAGGACGACATTCGCTCGTACTTGGAGCACAGAATCAAGACAAGCGCAAGACTTGGACTGTTCTCACTTCAAGATCCCGACTTGGGAAAAGCAATCCAGGAAAAACTCTTGAAGCAAGTGAATGGAATGTATGACAGCTGCTGAGCACATGTGGCCGAAAGTATAGCAGTACGGAAGTTGACTTTGCTAGGTTCCTCCTCGCGAAACTCCAAATGGATCATCTGTGCAACCAACGAAGGCCCTTGGAGGTCCGCAAAGCTCTTGGAACTTTGGCTAAGACTGTTTACCAATTTTATGACGACTCCCTGCTGAGGATAGAAGAGTCTGGAGATGAAGAAAAGGCTTTTGCACTTCAAGTACTATCGTTTGTTTTTTGCGCCCGAAGACCATTATCCATCAAGGAGCTGATCCATGCCTTGAGCGTCGATCCCGAAGCAACTGATCTGGTCAGCGCCGCCATGTACGACAAAGTTATCGTCCTCTCCGCTTCATCCGGGCTTGTTCAGTTGGATGAAAAGAGCAGCTGCGTGCGGCTCACTCATCACACCCTTCACGAGTATCTACAAAAGTTCCCGGATAAACTTGTCGCGGATCACCATAGGCAGCTAGCCATCGCCTGCCTGACCTACCTCTCCTTTCAACCGTTTGCCGCAGGCTGTTGCGTTGAAGCGGCGAGCATGACTGAGCGACTTGACAAGTATTGCTTTCTCGAGTATGCCTGCAACCATTGGCCTTACCATGCGGAAGCCTACATGGACAATGAAATGATTGGATTGATCATTGACTTCCTGAAGGAAAAGGGGAATTTGGTCACATGTGTCCAAGTGTTGCATCTCCCCCGCCATCGAGTGGGAGACTGGCACGAGAGATATCCAAAAAACTTCACTCGTCTCCACGCTGTGGCATACTGGGGCTTAGACAAGGTCCTGGGGCACCTTATCGAAGCCGCTACAGACATTGACTGCAAAGATAGTCACGGCATGACACCATTGCTGTTATCAACTAGGCAGGACCATGCCGGTGTGACGAAACGCCTGCTTGAGGTTCAAGCCGACTTAGACATGTCCAACAATTGTGGTGAGACGTCACTGATGTTTGCGGCAAGAAACGGTCGTCAAGACATTGTGGAGATGTTGCTTGAAATGGGCGCCAACCACATGATTGAGGACGTTGAAGGCTGGACGGCACTTCATTGGGCTATCATGGGTGGCCATGGCAAAGTCATCAAAACGCTTCTGAAGGCAGTTGCTTCCACTCGATCGGACAAGATGCAACACAACAAGTCTTTGATTCTAGCTGCAGAAGCTGGCAGCCACACAACCGTGCAGGTGCTTCTGGAGGAACGAGCCGATGTGGACTACAAAGACGATCAAGGAAGTACGCCACTGCACTGGGCGGCATCTGAAGGTCACGAGGAGACCTCGAAAGTCCTCCTGGACCGCGGCGCAGACCCAAATTCAAGGGATCACTATAACAACACTCCAATGCACTGGACCGTCTCCCACCATGCCATCGCACGGTTGCTCGTGAAGCATGGTGGCCAAGTGAATGTGGCCAACGATGACGGGCAAGGCCCTCTTCTCTGGTCCGCTCTTGCTGGTAAATTGGATGCAGTAGAGTCGCTGATAGAGCTGGGCGCCAACGTCGATGAGAGTGACGTTTACGGCTTCACGCCATTGCACGCAGCAGCTTTACAGGGACATGAGTCGATCGCGCGCCATCTGCTGACCATGGGAGCCAATGCTAATAAGCTTGACAGAGATGGCTGGACAGCTCTGCACGCAGCATTGTTAAAGGACAGGGGCGTCTTGGTCCGGCTGCTTCTTCCGTGCACGGACAACGGCCATGATATCGCTACCCGAGTCATCGAAAGACTCGCCGATGATGACATGAGAGCCCTGATGGAGGAAATGGCAGATAGGAAGTCGTGTGGCAGCGTTGCTGTAAGCGGATTACGTTCAACCATCAACAGCGATCATGACCTGCGGACGCTGGCTTTGCTCGGCAACGGCGCTGACGTCAATGCCGAGGATGATCTGTGTGGATCTACGGCCCTCACACACGCGGCTTGGTTAGGCCGAGAGATGACTGTTCGTCTACTTCTGGAACACGGGGCGGACGTCAACCTTCGCGAGCGGAGCGGTCGTACCGCGCTTCACTGGGCAGCATGGGACGGCCATTTGGACATGGTAGCCGAACTTGTTGAAAGAGGAGGTGCAGCGATCGATGTACGGGTTTTTGGGTGGACGGCAATGCTACTTGCTTCTAGGACGTGGCAGCGCCGCGTTGTCCTTTACCTCGTTGAGCATGGAGCAGACCTGAACGCCAAGGACTTTCATGGACGCACCGCGTTGCACTGGAGTTGCATCCATGGTGATAAATATCTTGCGGAACAGCTGCTTCGACTCGGTGCCAGGGTCGACCATCAGGATCTGTGTGGCCAGACGGCGTTACACTGGGCCATAGTCGGTCGCGAGTCAGCCATTGCAAACATGTTGTTGCGCCGCAACGCAAACGGCGGATTACAGACCCTTGACGGACTCACGGCGCTTCATCTTGCTGCTTACACGGGGCAGCTTGATGTAGTTTTGTTCTTGTCCAAGGCAAGACAAAGGCAAGAGCGGCGTCAAACCACCAAGGCAATGACGGAAACGACGACACACCCTGCCGACGTTGCCGACGCAGATAAAGATGGATTCACTGCACTTGACATGGCAGAACTTACCGGAAACCTGCATGTTGCGCAATTCCTCAAGAGGCACTATGGCAACGATGGTTTCGAGGACAACGGTCACAATCTTGCGACCCGTCAAAGTTCGGCATGTAGCTCAGAGAGACAAGCTCCGCCTCTGCAGCTCGTCAAAGCCTATGAAGAAGACTATCCAAGTGATGGCAGGTTTGCCAACGGTCCTGGGAGGGCACTCGTCGGCCCTGAGATACGTGAGTGGCTGCTGAGGAAGCGAGGGCGCAAGACATGAAGAGCTAGGCTCTCCGCGGCCTTGTAGGCAATGCTTGGGCACATTTCACAGCCTGCGGAAAGCAACATCGCTTTATCAGATTGTGGAACTAAGATCGGAGCGATCTGTACGTTCAATGTTGGGTGAAAGGAGACTGGTCTTGACCTCGATTCATTGGCAAGAAGTTTCCTCGGTTTCCTCGGCGGTAAATACCGAGTTAATCAAGGTTTGAGTGCATACATCCTTACCGGCAATAGTCTCCTTGGTGGTATCTCAGGAAACCCTCGCTGTAACTCTGTCCTCACAATTCTCAGCCCTGCTCTTTCAAAGATTGCTCGAAATTTTTCGTCTTGCCTGATTAAAGTTACCGTTAGTACAAAGTCGTGCAAGGGAGACTGCGCTCGGCGTCCAATGTTCAGACACAACCTCGGACCGCAGGACTACAAGTAACTCGCTTCCACTCACCTCGTCACACTATCGTCTAGATTGTCGAATAGATCGACGTCTTTGGTGCTGAGATTCTCTTTGACGACGATGATACCGGAATCTGGCCTTAATACGCTTTTGCAAAGTACCAGATACCGAACAACTTGTTCGTCTGTAAGATAGCCCAAGCACCACTGGGTCCAGATTAGATCATACTTGACGCCCTCGATGGGCTCCCATTCCTCCAGCCCAACGTTGAAAATATTCCGCACTCCGCTCTTGCTCTTTAAACCATCAGTGAACCTAGATATAGGTTCGATTACGTCTACATGCTCCGCGACGCGAAGCAGTAAACCTTCCGAGACCCTCCCGATACTGTGTTGTTTGATGGCCCTCGTCGTTAGCCCGGGTAATCTTGACTGAATGTCGTTCCTTGACGTGAAACAAAACTTGATCTGGAGGCCCAAGTACGCACCCTGCGCCGCCATCGAGAGCGCTTACTATGGGCTTCCGGTGACACCGAAGCCCAATGCCCAGCCTTGCTAGGAATGTACGAGATCCCTGCAGGTCAATCCTGGAAACAGAATTGAACCCTCCAACGGCCGGAACGCCGCCGAGCATCCCATTGATGTCGCCCTCGATACTTTGCCAATATCGTCTCCCGGGGCCGGACTCGATCGTAGCATCTAGAGACGTTGCCATGATGGGTTTGAGTGACAACCCAGGCTCTTTGTTCTGTCTGTTAATTGGCGGAGAGTCGAAAGCTGTTCTGTCGCTCACGGACTGAAGGGTCGAGTACGACTTGACAGGTGATGAGCTGACCCTCGTGAATTTGCGGTTTGAGAGTACGATCTCTGCTTTCAGCTTCCTAATTCGACAAACAAGAAACTAGGTTGGCCTCTGAAATTCTTTCTCAATTGTGCATCAACGACTGACGAGTCTTTCCCACCGCCATCTCCTCCACCACGCTACGCACGGACCACACACTGCTCCAGGGCCACCACCTTCAAGGTACTTTGTACTTGGTACCCACCACCACCACCTGGACGTCTTTCATCCATCGTCTTCGCCGTCTTGCCATTTCTGCACGGCTTTATTCGTAATTACTCCGTCGACACGACCATCAGCTTCTAGCAGCTCTTCGGAAATGTCGGCCGAATCTCGACCGTTCTGGACGCCTTTGCCTCAAACTCGGTCTCCTTGGGTCCGCGCCACTGAACGAGAAGCTCGACGACGCCCGCCGTGCCACCGACTAGAATCAGCGCACTCAGCACGACTCCCAGCAGCGCCGCAATCTCAATCGGAATCGCCGCCGTCGTGCACAGCACAATGCTCCGCAGGTCCGCCAGACCCGTCAGGGACGCGACGAGCGTGAGCAGCAGCAGCGTCTGGCCGGCAATCCGGAAAGCGACCATCGACTTGCCCTTGTATGGCGCAAGGGCGGCCACTGCGCTGGTTGAGAGGTAGAAGAGGGCGACGGTTGGCACCGCAAGCAGCAGTGTCAAAAGACCAATGACCTGAGCCACATTTGAAACGTCAGTCGTACGCGCTGGGAAAGGAAAATTTGGACAAGAGAGGAAGAGAGGTCAATGACTTACGCCGTGGGCCGTCCGAAACTGCCCATTCTTGGCCGCGGGCAGCACGCCAAAGACGAGCACGATGATGAGCGACGGCGGCAGCGCGAGGTACCAGACGACCTGTACCAGGCGAAACGTCCATCCGACGACTGCCTGCGAGGACCGCATCTGCTGAAGGATGCCCCGGACGCTCTGTATCGTCAGGGCCAGGGGCACCAGGATGCCAAATGAGATGAACGCGAGCAGGACTACGACCGGTCAGTATTCCTCATCCTTCCCATTCATCCGCCCATATCACCATTGTAAGAGAACGAAAGAAGTCGGGAGACTTACTGTGGATAATCAGAAACGTGGCAAACGGAATGGCTTTGACCTCGTTGATCCGTATCGCATCCGCCGCATCCACGGCCGTCCCGTTACCCAGCACACGACCCAACTTTTGCGCATCAATGTCGTACGTGTTGCCATCGTTTGTCAGGTGAATCTCGCCTGGGGGTAGGATCGACTGCACCAGCTGCGTCGTCACGTTCCCGTTGAAAAAGGTGCCTAGCAGCGAGCTCCCCGGGTTTCCCCTGCCAGTCCCGTTGGTGTCCTGGGTCGCGTTGGAGGGCGGCGGTGCGTCGGCGGGCTTCTTGCTCTGCCCGATGAGGATGAGCACGATGCCCGCGACGCCCTCGCAGTTGAGGCTTCGCATCGTCTTTTGCAAGATTGTCGACAGCGCGTTGATCTGGATCACGCCCCCGCCGCCGGCGATGTCGCCGCCGGGCAGCGTGTTCGGGACGTTGATGCCGGTCCCGCCGGGGCTGATGAGGGTCGTCGGGTTCAACAGGCCGTTCTGGCGTGCCTCTATTGTCCTCAAGGGGACTCCTGTCCCCAGCTCAGATCCTTGTCCTCCGGAGGCACTCCTGCCCACGGCGATGCCTGGCGCTCTCCTCACCTTGAGCTCCACAGGATCCCTCTCATGCTCGGAAGCACACACTCTTTCGACCTCTTCCTCGCCTGACGAGGGAAACCCTGGAAGACCCGGCAGATTCTCCGAGATATTAGAGCAGAAGCCCATGACGGCGGCGTACGTCTGGTGTGACTGGCCGTCTTGGGGCATAACCATGGCCGCCTTTGTGGCCATGAAGTCGCACAGATGTCGGGGATCTGGTACCGCGACCCTATTCGGGGATGAGTCAGTCGCTGTTCCTCCATGTTCCTTGGCATGTGTGCTGAATATCAGTATGGAAAGGAGCACGCTGGCGAGGCCGCGACTTGTGTTGAGGGAGTGCATCCTGTCCAGATGTGCACAGCGCGGCACCGGGCCGACGCGGAGGTATTAAGAAATAAGAATTATTACGAGGTATTAAAGAACGGACAAGACGTCAAGCCCGGCCTTCAGACAAATTCGGTAAATTAGAAAAGAACAGAAAAGGAGGCGCTGAGCAATCAAGGAAAACGCCAACCTAGGCGATGCAATTGTAGGTGCCTACAACGCATCGAAACTGAACAATCGTCCCGGGGGAGAGGGTCAAGTCATATCCCTCGCGACATTACAGCCCTCTTCAAGAAACAAGACCCTCGGATTCCCAAGTTCGCAGTGGGAAAAGGTCACGGTAGCATTCTAGAGCTCAGTCTTCCGCCGCTGCTACACGTTTCGACGCCCCCACGGTTCCATTTGGAGGGAAAAAAGCCAGTCGCGGGACCCTGCGCGCGATCCTGGGGAGTTTCAGACTAGTAAGACGTTTCCCAACGGTCCGTCCGTCCGTCCGTCCTTCAACATGTCTCGTCGGGGCTCCTCGTTTGAAAACCTCTCACGTACAAGCTGAGAGGAAAAGTCTGTATTTCGAGAGTCAAAAGTCGTTGTGATGAGTTGTCAAGAACATGCCGCGCTGGACAATGTGTTGCTAGTATAAGATGGAATCTACCAAGAAGTCGAAGCTTCACTTTTGTGAGTCCGTTTCGATGAACCGTAGGCCATGGCGACGACTAGCCCCAACTTACGTTTCGACAGTTCCCGCATGGTCCCCTGCCGGCTAACTTATATGCTGTCCAGGCCAGTCACGGTCGCGCTCGAGCGTCATTGTTTGAAACGCCCACTTTTCCACATTGCACTTAATGTCCATGGTAATCAGTCTATTTTAACAGTCTCACATAAGTAAGTTCCCGTTATCTTTCCGCTTGCTTGCTTCTCGTCCGCCGTGACTTTATCCATATTTTCTTTATGCTCGCGTATTAGATTGTCGCCAACATCGCGAGCTACCCGATAGACATCACACTTTCGTCCAACATGCGAGTTCAAAGTCCCCATGGCTGCAGGCTTCCCGCAATACTTCGTATACGCAATCCAAACTTGCCGCACTGGAACCAGACCATTGACCCTCTGAAACGGGGGTTGATAACAAGGTAAACCTCAGTTTTTCCCGCTCTCAATCACTCACAGCCCGCCAAACGCCCAACGAGGACATAAACAGAGCACCATCAGGACCGACCAGAGCCGTAGCGGTTCGAATTTCGCTTCAACATGTTCCATTTTCCTGACAGTTTGTACTGCATCTCATAACGTTCAGCAGTTCCTTTCACCTTCAACCCCGGTGACTGCCGTGCCACCAGCTCTCCCTATCCCCAGAACCGAGCACAAAAGAGGAGGTATCATTGTGCCGCGAGAGAAAACAACCCCTGGGCCGCTTGCTTCCCCACAAACCATTTTACCCACGGACGAGGGCGTATATCTTCTTGCGCAAAACTAAAAAGAAACAAGGTAGGAAGGAGTAAAATGAGTGAATGGTATATCCAAACCCGTTATCACGAGATGTGTTCGCATCTCCGCGTGTCCTGAATGCTGCTATGCCACATCGCCGGGAACATCTTTCCGCATCTCTTACCAGATTCACATCGAAAGCCCCTGTGCCGCGATCACCATTTCTCGAGCCATTCCCGCGAGTACGCTTCTGGCGATCTCGTGTTTACTGCCTGATTGTGCAATATATCCATTGGGGGCGGATAACAGGATACTCCTTTCATCCCATCTTGATGTCCGCATTCCCCGTGTTCGTCGTGTTTGATACTGGCGGTGGCAAAGCGAGTGGAGCGGGCGAGCGAATCTCGTCGTCCCCTGATCGTCTCTTCTTGCCCATGCGTTCACACCACTCTTCGGCGCTTACAATGGTGCCGTCGACAACGCCGCTAATCTGCGTGACCATGTCGAGCCCCTCCTTGGCCAGAACGAGCACCTTTTGTGCGCCCTCGCGGATAGCCGACTCGCTATCTCGGTCGTTGCCGTCGTGTGCGCTCGACATGGTGGCAATGCGGAAACGTTGCGGCAGGCTCGTCAGGTGTCGCCGGACGAGAACGCGAGCGTTGTCGGGAAGAGCACCACCCGCGTACGTAGATACATTGGTGATGCAATCCTGAAGAGTCTTGACGACGTCGCCTTTGAGCGAATTAATCCGGTTGGCCAGCTCGGCTCGCGACGGCTCAGTGTTCGCATCAGAAGATGGGCCAGCTTCCGAGTTCGCGTCAATGTCCCCGCTTTCTGTAATCTGAGCTCTTTCAGGCGTCTTCTCGTACTCTTCCAGGGTCGACTTGAGGGACCCAATGACGCGGCCCATGTGATCATTACTCCATCGAAGCCATCTGAGGCAGTATTTGAGGCTGCGTAAGCTCTCCGCGCTCATCGCGACGCTGAGCCCGGATGTGGACATGATGAGACGAGATTGCCACGGTGCGGGAGGATTGGATCGTGGGGGGTTTTGAGGTCCTGGAGATTCTGTATATGCTGGAGATCGCAGTTCATCATATGCGGGCAAGGTGTCAATTGTGCTGGTGGACGACAGGCGGCGTGGTGTGCGAGGAGAAAAGCTGGATAAGTCTTCCGCGCAAAACTTCTTGGGCCCGCGGTAATCCATGAAATCTTGATCGGCGTCGTCGCGCTCGCCGTCAACCTTGCGGCGCTTGTTGTTACTCGCGTTCGCATCGCCAGAGGCAGAGGCATGACGTCGTCCAGCGCCAAGGAACCACCTGACGCCACCTTCGACTCCAGTAACGCGACCGACCGAGTTGACGGTGTTGGCGATGGGGGTCAAGTAGCCTTCCACGTATTCCGCACCGGACTTGAAGCGCGGCGAAAAGTTCTTTGCTCCTCCATAAGCCGAGCTGGCGCCACCAATGGTACTGGCTACTAGTGGATGAGATGTTGTGAGGAGGGAGAGCAGGGGTTCGGGTTGGGGGGATGGAGCTTGACGGGAGGATGATGGCTGAGGTCCAAGAGCGCCGGGGCTCATGGGTGGCAGAGAGCCGCTGTCGGGAGGTGAGGAAACAAAGTCTAGAGCGAGTCATGGTGGTTAGTGGAGGACCATCGTGAACTGTGGTTCAATGTCTGCTTACCGGCTCGCAAATCTCCAAGGGCCTCGGCGGCAAGGCGGACATCGGGGTCATCGAGGGTGACGCCGCTGCTGGATGCGCCATCATAATGACGATCCGAGGCGGCGGTACTGACGACGCTGCTTGCGTCGAGATCCATCGTCGCCGGACTATCGGCTTGCGATACAGAGGATTGAGGTGGGCGGTAAGCTAATGGGCTGTTGAGGGTCGGCCATTGTGGCGGCGGCGGCGGCGACGCATCCGACATGACTTCGGCGGTCAGGCTGCTAAGGGAAGGCAGCATCAAGTCGCGATCATGGTTCTTGAGAGGAGGAAGTTTGTTGGGGAGTGAGTCGATGTCCGGGGGAGGCGAGAACTGCATCGAAGCAGCAACGCCCTTGGAGGAGGGCCTCTAGAATCGCAAGCGGTGAAGGGGAGCAGACGAGGATATAAGCGATTGACTGGTTCGACCCGAGACAGTTTGGTAGTCACAAAATTAGAAGTACTAGAAGCAATAGTGCCTATGCCGTTGTCCTGAATGCAGTCGCAGCTTCGTACTTGGCGCGACTTGTGGTTGTTGAATGAGGAGGTTGTCCGGTGGCGAAGACGGTGATGGTTGTGAAGATGGCGGATACTGCGATAATGGTTGGACTTTCAGTATCTCCAGGTAATGAGTGTTTGAG
This sequence comes from Hirsutella thompsonii MTCC6686, assembly GCA_000472125.2. Taxonomy (NCBI): domain Eukaryota; kingdom Fungi; phylum Ascomycota; class Sordariomycetes; order Hypocreales; family Ophiocordycipitaceae; genus Hirsutella; species Hirsutella thompsonii. The sequence continues at coordinate 16,290 of APKU01000193.1, forward strand.
GAGATATCTTCAAAGCCGTCGAGGATGCCGTTGTTGGTGGAGAGAATGGCGGCGGGGAGGGTGAGGCAACAATGGGATTCAGACTTTGTGGGCGGAGACGCAGAAGGCAGAGGCAGGAAGGAGCACGCACACAAGGGAGAGAGGGGGGGGATTTCGCTTTACACGATGGGCGCCGGCCGTTGGAAGCGAGAGAGAGCATGTGATTGCGGGCCATTGGTCCAATCGAGTGGGTCATGGTTCCAGCTGGATCGCAGCATGAGGTCTCTTATACGCTCTGCCCTACGTGAAGATACTTGACTGTGTCAGCAGGAAGGGGGGCAGAATGGCAGAGCATGACGCGACAAACTCCGGACACAGCGCGGAGACTACAAGTACCCCAGCAGACTTCACGGGTAGACGCTACTCGAGCAGCAACTTTTTCGGCACTGCAGCCCCCCGGTAACATGTTCGATTATCAGCATGGGAGGGCTATAAATGTCCGCTGCATTTGATATCTCTCAGTGGGCCCTTTTTTTTGTTCTCGCTTCCAGTCGCTTGAGACGTCGGGCTCCCTTCACTGAAAAAAGACTTGGGAAGCGGATAGAGGACGACATTCTCCCATGTGAAAGAGAGGCGGGATTTGTTCATCAACCGCGCACGCCCCGGCATTCGCTTTCTATTGCCGGGGAGGCCGTCCCCTTTTCACGCCGATCGACAAGCACGGCTTCCCTATTCTGCCCCGAGTGTAAAATACCTGAATACCTGAGTACCTGAGAAAGGCTGTACCTCTCGGCATCTGTGCTTGCTCCTTTTCTGTCGGCTACTGCTTCGACCTCACGTGCCGGTGCGCTTGCCTTTGATATCAACTTTTTCCTTTGGTCTTCCTTTGCAAAGCCAGGATTTGATGTATGACTCACGTGTTTTTCAGCAAAGGTCGCGCTTATCGACGTCCAAATTGGCGGCGTTGATCTTCGTTGCCGCCTCTATTCGTACTCTGGAGGCCTCACAGTTCATGACCCCTCTTCAACCTCGCTATGACCGGACGATCTGAACACTCTTTGATTCTACAAGCCGACTTTTCTGACAAGACTCGTCTTCACAGTCAACTAGTCTCGAACTCGGTACCTGTATCCAGCACTCCAGTCCACCGCTTAGCCCTCGAGCCCATCACGCCTGCAGCTGATTAGTTGCTCGGGCCTCACATCTCGGCCATACCTCGTCACAATCGTGTGTCCCTCTTTGCTCAACTTTGGTTTCCCGCTTATTCACGAGACTGCCGGGACTGCCGTAGATGATTCTCGATAAAGCTGAATATTGTATGTATATAATCCTGTTACCCTTAGAATGTTGAACAACTACAGTGCAGGCTGGACAATTGTCGACACTAGCCACCTCTACTTTGCCAGTCCTGAAACCAATTGGGTCGCCGGCAGCAACATCAAGGGCGACGGAATGCGACGCTACGCAAAGAGACTCTGACGTCGCCACCCGTGCTGCCCTCCCTCGCCCCTTTGATCGGCACGTGGGCATCGGGCGACGACCTGTGGCCCGGGTTCAGCGTTTCCACAAGCGCTACCACCAGAAGTTGAGTATCAGAGGTGATCAATCATGTGCCTCGAGGCGAGGTTAAAGTACTGTGAGTTGCAGTATTTTGCTGTTGTTGAATGCAGTGAATACATCAGGCTCGAGATACTGTACACCCTGTACTGTACTGTAGTTGTTATGGCTCATCACTGCACGAGCTTCTTCACGTGCAAAGGCTGAAGCTTGCCATGTCCGAGGAGCTCTCAACTCGATTGAGCTTATTCGTACACGGGCATCCATCAGTCGCCTTGATAAACGATACTCGAATGTGAGGAGGAATCGCACTTCACCGTCATTTGTCCGAACAAGCACCTAGTGTAGGGGACGTGGTCCTTATCAAGTCGATACACCTCGCATTACCGAGAATATTTCACGTTTACGAAACCCGTTCATCCTTTGACATGTGCTCACGCAAAAGGACTGCAGAATAATCAATGGAATTCGACGCACCAATCATCCATGCCTCGATTATCGGTTCCGGACCAGACTATCTTTCCGAGGAAGCAGTTGCACTCATACCGCTTTCATGCGCACGATGTGCTGTACGGTCAGGAATACTGTTCCGTTCCACAAACAGTCGCGTGATGGCACCGTCTACGACTGGCTTGCCCAATTTTCGTCAGGTTCCCTCGATATGACGTGCTCGAGGAAGCAACAATGCCCTGACAGTCGCTGGCATCCCACGTCAGACTGCCGCAATCTGCTCATCCATGTGCCGGATGTACTGTCAAGAGTCTCTGGATGGCAGAGTTGTGACCTTTGTTATCGTATCGTGACCGTGACGGATGCCAATGGGCTCTGATATGATCAGATGCTGGCGCAGAACAGTGATGGAGATGCTGCCCTACATCGAACAGTCACGTTGAAACGACTGTCGAGTCGGCGCATCATCGCATCGGCGTGATTCGTCGAGAGACCGGCGCACCCAGGCTTTGCGATTGAGCGCTGCCGGTGAACGTCAAACGCACAAATCGTCAACACACGTCCGGTCATCAAGCATAATCCCCCGGGAAAGAAAATGTCAGGCTCCTCTGACGCCGCCAAAGCCATGGGCTTGCTCACATGAAGTGAGCAAAAAGGACTCGGGCAGCTCTTAATGAAGCCGTTAGGCGTAAAATATCCTACTCCTCTCCGCGCCGCCAAATCGCAGCTTCCGACCACGGCTCCGCAGGGAACAGACGACAAAATGCCGCCTGAGCGCGGGCTGGGGGACGGGCTGCACTGTCTATTGGGCGCGTTGGAGAAGAAAGGAAAGGAAAGAGAGAAAGAAGCCGGCTGGAGAGAATTTTCTGTAGGCGGACCGCCCCGCTGCAGTGCATCAGGTCACGTGAACGCTCGCGGTTCTTGCTTGTCTGGTGCGACCTGGCTTTGGCGGCATCTCTCGGTCCGACTATCTACCCGAGCATTTGGCCCACTGCGAGCGTGGCTTGATCCCGTCAAACTTGGCGAAGGTCGAGGCTGATGTCTGTGGCTGGTGCTACTACCGGTCGCATGTGCTGGTGGTGGTGCTACTGCTATCGTCGGGCAGCGGCTCCGCCAGCGAGCTTCAAGTTGAATGTCCCCCCTCCTCTCACACTCTAACCCACTGCTTGCTCGTCGCGCACCTTTGCCCCCCTCCCTTTCTCCTCCACGCCTGGCGGCCATCGTCCAGCCATGGCTTCCGCAATCTTCTTTCTCGATCTCAAGGGCAAGGTGAAATTCATCGTCCATTCGCGACCTAATAAACTCAGCTAACTCGTCTCGCCAGACCCTCCTTGCCCGCAACTACAGGGGTGACATCCCCATGTCGGCCGTCGAAAAGTTCCCCGTCCTGCTGTCCGAAGCCGAAGAAGAGTCGTCGGCCGTTCCTCCATGCTTTTCCCACGAGGGCATCAACGTGTGTTTCCCCCCATCTACCACTGCTGCTTCTGCTGCTTCCATCCATCCATTCCGCCAATGGTGGCTGACGACGCTCCCTTCTTCCAGTATCTCTACATCCGCCACAACAACCTCTACCTGCTAGCCCTGACCAAGCGCAACACCAATGCGGCCGAGATCCTACTATTCCTACACAAGATTGTCGAGGTCTTCACCGAGTACTTCAAGGCGCTCGAAGAGGAGTCGATCCGCGACAACTTCGTCATCATCTACGAACTCCTCGACGAGATGATGGACTTTGGCTACCCGCAGACGACCGAGTCCAAGATCCTGCAAGAGTACATCACCCAGGAGTCGCACAAGCTCGAGGTCCAAGCCCGCCCGCCCATCGCCGTTACCAATGCCGTGTCCTGGCGCTCCGAAGGCATCCGTTACCGCAAGAACGAGGTCTTCCTCGACGTCATCGAGAGCCTCAATCTGCTCGTCAGCGCAAACGGCAACGTCCTGCGAAGCGAGATCCTCGGCGCCATCAAGATGAAGTGCTACCTCAGTGGCATGCCCGAGCTGCGCCTCGGACTCAACGACAAAGTCATGTTCGAGACGACTGGCCGCACCACCCGTGGTAAGGCCATTGAGATGGAGGACGTCAAGTTCCATCAGTGCGTCCGGCTATCACGCTTCGAAAACGACCGCACAATCTCCTTTATCCCTCCCGACGGCGAGTTCGAGCTCATGTCGTACCGCCTCAACACCCAGGTCAAGCCGCTCATATGGGTCGAGTGCGTCGTCGAGTCCCATTCCGGCTCCCGCATCGAGTACATGCTCAAGGCCAAGGCCCAATTCAAGCGCCGCAGCACCGCCAACAATGTCGAAATCATTGTCCCCGTCCCCGATGATGCCGACTCGCCCCGCTTCCGCACCAATATTGGATCCGTCCACTACGCCCCCGAGCAAAGCGCCATTGTCTGGAAGATTAAGCAATTTGGCGGCCAAAAAGAGTTTCTCATGCGAGCAGAGCTCGGCCTGCCCAGTGTCCGGGGCGACGATGAGCATGGCGGTGGTATGACGGGCGGTTTCGGTGGCAGCATGGGCGGCATTGGCGGCATGGGCAAGGGCGCCAAGCGACCCATTCAAGTCAAGTTTGAGATTCCCTATTTCACTACGAGCGGCATTCAGGTGCGCTATCTCAAGATTACAGAGCCAAAGGTGAGTTCAATCCGTGTATTCCTACCCAAACACTCGGCGCTAACTCGTCTCAAGCTCCAATATCCATCATTGCCCTGGGTCCGCTACATCACGCAGTCTGGCGATATCGCCGTCCGATTGCCAGACGCAGTATGAAACCCTCCAAACAATAGTTAAAAGGCCGGACATGACACGCACATCCACCACTCAATTTCCAGCGTCGTGGGTCGACTTCCTGGAGTGCTGCGCTCAACCGGATCGAGGACCGGACTCGGGTGCTTTTGCAAAGGGCCCACGCTGCTGGGGGGGGGAAATGAGACGACCTTGACGCTTCACGACGGCCACATCAATCATCAACAGGTTTCAAAGTCGACGCTCTCCAAAGCTGGGGAAATGCCTCTCGAGGGAGAGGCAAAGCCATGACGCAACAACAGGTAAAGAGTAGCACGACAGGGCGGAAGAAAAGGCGGGGATATCATGGGAAGGAAGGGAGGAGATTATGGCTACGCATTCTAGGCGTTGGGTATGACACGGCTGAGCGATGCTGCCACGTGTAGAAGGGGATTGGTTTGTGGCGAGGAACGAAAAACAAAGTAATAGACTCATGAAGCCCTGAGTAAAAAGAGAGAAAGTTGAGCGATTCAAAAGTCTATCACCCCCTTTTGCGTATGTTGACGGCGGCGCCGTGAGGTTTCAGTGCGCGTGTCTCGAGGCTGTCTCGTTCCTGTTGTCATCTCCTGGACGAGGAGGAGAAAGAGGTGGATGACGGGATCGCAGCTGGACCACCTTCGCGCACAATCGGACCGTCCCATTCGAAGCTCCGTATGAGCTCGGGCGTTGAGCCCAAGGGGTTCTGCGGATCGAGAAAGACGGCGACGTAGAAGCCGCACGGGAACTCTTGCGTCGAGCTGGGATCTGCAGCCCCCGGGGAGGGGGGGGTCAGTCCGGAGTCCGGAATACAGAACAAAAAAGAGACAAGAGGGCGAGAAGAGGTGAAGAGGGAGACATACACTGCGCCGGAGTCTTGTCGTGCATCCACACCTGATTCCGCCAGAGAGCCCGCCGGCCAAGGTACACCTCGTCGACGCGTCCCGGGCAGCCGCTAAAGGCCATGAGACCCAGAACAATGGGAAGCTCTCCGCCGAGCCCGCGCGATGACGGGGCACCAGCTCGTGGATTCGCATACGTCGCCGGCACAAGACCCGGGATCCAAGAGGGCGCTCGTCCGGCAACGTAACCGAGCGGCGTGCCGCCCCATGGCGGATCACCCTCTTGCGTCGTCGCCTGCGATACGCCCCGAAGCTCCGGCCGGTTCGAGTGAAAGAAGAGCGGTGCGTACATGGGCTGCTCGTGTCCGCCCGGCGGCGTCGTCAGCGGATCGGCCGGCGCCACGACCAGCGGGAGGTGCGGGTTGCACGAGAAGACGGCGGCGTGGCCGTAGCGCTCGAGGAACTGCCCGCTCGCGTCGTCGAAGCAGCGGCCCTCGCGCCGTAGCTCCGGCCGGTACCACCGGTAAGACCGGGCCTCGGTCACCTCGCCGCCGCCCTGGAACCGCATGACGCGGCTGGCCAGCTCGCCCACGTACTCCCGGTTGTCCCGGGGCGGCAGCACGTTGAGCCACATGTCGCGGTGTATGTCGGGGTGGTCCGATCTGTAAAAGACGAGTTCGTTGACGACAAAGAGGAAACTAAAGGGCTGGCTGCCTCTGCTTCTGCTGCTCTTGTGTTTCTCGCTCGACTTTTTCGACCGTCCTCCTGTCGTCTGTTCATTGACATTTTTCTCAGTGATCTGCTAAAGCTTTGGCTTAAGAATCGAAATCTTCACTCACATATGATTCCAAGGTATAAGACATGACGCGACGGCTTTATATGGCAGAGTTGTTCGTTTCGATTTGAGATTCGATTAAACGATCAGGGTTGACGCTTGTCAGTATAGCATATTCAGGCTATATAACAGCTCTTCAACCTTGACCTCCCATGTATATGAGCATAGCATTGGGCTACTCGGACGAAGCTCGAGATCGCAATGGTCAGATCAGGCCGCCATGTTGTGCGTCAAGACGGCCGAACCAGACTTCCAACGTGCCCCCATCCCTCTTCATCCAGCTGGTCTTCATCCAGCTGGTGCATCGCTGAGCAAGACGACGGCGCAGTATGCACCCGCATCTCGCATCTGATGGCAGCGCTCATCTGAATGTGGGCATGAGTCGAGGTTGGCTCGGTAGCGCCACACAGCTCAATTGGCCTCTTGGATGACCTCTTGGCGAATTGCCGGAAGCCAGTGAAGTCCAGCTTGTGTGTTGCCGGTCCCGAGGCCGCTCTGCCAGCTGCCCCTTATGGCCGCGTGCGTACCGTTGACGGGATGTGGCGTCTTGAGCGCGGCCCGCATACCAGCTTCGACTTGCTCGCCCTCGAATGTTGTGCGCGGTCAGAGATCGCTCTCGTATGGGGGACGAGAATCTGCTGTATCGGGCCTTCGCCTTGACGGCCAATAGACTGACCGCCCATGTAGTCATGACTTGAGTCTCATCGCTAAGTGTATAGCCGCCTACCCGTACTTCCGTTCCTCGGTGTCGACCGGCCGAGCAGTTGGGCAATGGGCCTGTCGCTGTCTCATTAGAAAGCGTGAGAATGCTCAGTCAGAAAGGGGGAATGGACCAATCGCCGCTTTTGATGTCCTCTAAATGGGCGATCAGCTTGTCAGCATCGTTTGCGATAGGTTCGAAAGCCTTACATGGATTCTGACCGAATGTATATCATTATCGTCAACTTTTCTGACCAAGACTTACCGCCATTTTGTCGAGGGCAAATTGCGACTGGGCCAAGAGTAATGAACCCAACAAAGCATGTGCGTTGCAGCCGGATACAGTGATGTTGTACAGAAACAAATGGAGAGTCAGATGACGAAGCCGAATGACATCTCCGGGTGAACGACAACAAATTATTTCAAAAACTTGCCACGAGATTGAGAGCGGCGGTTTTGCTGGTCTCAAGGCGCTCTTCCAGGCCGCCTGTCTTGCGAATTCAAGAACACCAATCGTTCTGTAGCGGCCTGTGAGCCGTGTTAAGGGGACCTGAGTCCCGAGGGGGTAAGGTACGAGGGTCAAAGAAGGACAAGTCTTCCGAAGAAATGGAAGCAGGTTACACAATGAGGGGCAGATCAATGGAAGCTCGTAGGAACAAAGAACAAATTCCGTCATAGATGTTCCGCCCTGGATCATTCGGATGAGTCGCAACTCGTCCCGTGTCCACGAGCTGTGCCGGGAATCCCATGATTCCATCGGGCTTCCAGGCCTAGCAGTGCATCGCCCCAAAGAGAGTGAGAAATCGTACCGGGGCCCAGCCGCCTTGCCACACTGCGTGAGCTTTCCTCGCGCTTAGGGCGTCTTTATGCCTCTGCCGAGCTCTTGGGGATGCCGCCACGTGTGACAGAGCTTGTTGGCCTCGTTTCACAGCTGTTCACCTTGCAGTGGTTAGGGTCGGGGTTGGTGTCACAGTAAGCCGGTCGATGCTCGATGCATCTCAGTAAGTGAATGAGCTCCCGAACCTGAGGAACGACAGTAACGAGCTGATATGACAGCATGTGGAGTCCAGGAGGTCGGACGACGCTTCTGGCCCCTTACTGGAGCTTCATCAATAGAAGAACCCCCGGCCGTATGATAGCGTGGGATCAACACGATAGTCTTTGCGCGGCCATGCCCATCGGTCATGAAACGTGACCTGTGGCCAGGTCCCGAGTGGGTATGCCGTACGATTGGCCGAAATATCGTGGAGAGCATGATCCCTTGATTCGTACTACACTTTGTTCTGTGCTGGGTATTGATCCCAAAGAGAACCACATGTGGCCTGAATGCAGTGAGTTGATCTGAAGAAAAGCAGCAAACAAAAGCAGGCAATTCGTCGATTTCGGATCAACTCGATCTGGATTGGCGTACTAGGCGAATGGCGAGAGTTGCTCAGCTCCGAGGCGGCCTTGCCCTCGAAGGAGCCCGACTATGCTAGACCGGCGAGTCGCTTTGAGCATCCGATACGTCTGAGACCTTTCCATCTGCACCATTTCGTAATCGACTGGGGAAGATACTGACGTCGTTCAGCTTCATTTAGGTCGGTGGGAGATCCATATGCTTCCTCCAGGCCGGGCATACCACATTTCCACTTGCCGCTTCTGCTTGGAGTCCAGACCTTGATTCAATAGTTAGATGGCATGCCTCGCCCTTTTCCTAGGCCCGCCCTCTTCTTCAGGATCATCCTCCAACGTGAGCGAAAGGGTGGCCTTTGCTTCCTCTAACAGCTTCTTCTCTCCTAGTCTGACCTCGATAGCCATCTTTTGGCGAGATGAGAGACCTCCCTGCCGAAGCAGAGCCATGTCACTCGAAATATCCGTTCCATACCCAAGTTCGAGCATCTGAATGCAATGGATCAAAGCCAGTGCCTGTGCCTGCTGGCGAGCCTTTTTATCTTTGGCCAAGTTCGGGTCAATCTTTTCCACGGCTTTCAGGAGTCGCTTGAGTTGGTCCTGCAGGTCCTCCGGAATCTGCGCAAAGCGTGCGGGGCCGGTAAATGTCCCGTCTGAAGCCGGATCTTCGCACTCACGTTCCAGCACAAAGGTATCTTCAAAGTCTTCTGACTCGATCCGTTCCCGCTTTTGTCGTTTAGCTCTTCAAGCTCGCCCGAGAAGAAATTTTGGTGAAGAGGGACTTACCGCTTGGTTCAGCGTATGCATCGGTATACGGAGACGCTCAAAGACACAATCTTGGACGAGGTTCCATTTAATCTCAACAACATCATAGCGCGCGTGCTTCTCCGTCACATAACCGTAACGGCGCAGAAGCTCTGAGTTTGGATGCGGTCCGTAGTAGTTAAGAATCTCTTCCCCGGCTTTGATCGGGCGCAGGGAAGTTACTGTCAGACTGTCATCGCCGTGGTTCACGTGGGCCTGACGATGTAAGTAGCTGAAGCTCAGAGGGCATTTGCGTGACTCACGTTGAACTCAGCATCAGAATTGAGCATGTCTGCCATTGGCACCATGCCCATCAAGGACTTGCCATCGCGATCTTCAACCCATCCGTCGTTGTTGTCATCGTCTTCGTCCTCATCTTCCAGATCAAAGGCGTAGGCCATGATTGTGCTGCCCATCCTGTGAGCCAAGTGGATGAGCTGCTCATCGCTATACCCATCGCTCGACGCGAAGACATCTGGTCGACTGCGAATAATGGGCAGAAGCTTGGTTCGAAACATATTTTCAGCCTCGGCCTTGCCGATTTTGTACTCTAATGCGCTACCCCGAAGCATATGAATCTCATCGCTAGACCAGAACATTGGAGTGTCAAAGGTCTCTGGGAGAACATTCATGTACGACCTCCACGGTGATGCTTGGCCAAGGAAATGCTCGTACATCAAGGTCAGAATGAGGGCACTCCAAGAGTCGAGGGCCTTATCGTTATCAGGAGCGCCCAAGTCCTCAAAGATTTGCGGCATTTGAGAGCGCAGTGCCGTCGTCTCGATGCTCAGAATGGCCTTGCGTGGGATGGTGAAGAGGGTGGCCTCGGCGGGAATGTCTTGCTTTGCAACTGCAGGCTGTCAATAATTGTATCTTGCCCATTGCATGAGATCGCCTACTCATGCCGCGCCCAGCATTACGAGAACGCAAGTCGACCAGCTCAACCGAGTCGGAAAGGGTCGCGCCAGGCAATGCCATGAACCAGTCCATGAAGGCATGTGTGGCATCGCCAAAATTGTGGTTAGCCATCGTGTCAATGGTGTTGATATGAGACTCGCAGTCTTGCTTTTCACCATAGAAAACATGCGTTGGTAGTAAATCTATGCTCAGTGAGAGATGGCTGATGGCATGGTATGAAAACGGGGTTAGAGGTTGACAACGCTCCTGCCGTGATGAAAAATCATGCGTACAGTGCGTCCATACCACATGATGTTGCGGCAAAAGCACCATCTGCACACAGGGTAAGGGTTCCTGTCACACTGTGCCTCCTTCCTTCAACGAAACCAATCTTCCCCAACGTTGAAACGTAACATTTGTTCTAAACGCTTCGGATACTTACCTACCGTCTGTTCTACACAACACAATTATGATCGAATCATCGTCCTAGACTTCACCGTGGTAAAATCTTGTTACAGGAGTACATTATGTCGAAATTCGCCAGCCAACGCCGTGCGCATTCTAAAAAAGCAGCTTCAAATGCATCAGCCCGCTTCACCGCCAAGCCTCATTATTCTTCATCCTCATCGTCATCCTTGACACTCGCGACATCTTTGTCCTTCTTGTCGCCGGCGTCATCTTTGCCCCCATTCTTTTTCTTCACCTCCCTCTTCTTAGGACGCAACCACTCCTCCATGCCCTCGGGCCAGTACACACGATTCTCTGGCCCTCCCATTGAGATGTTCTCGGAACTAACGTGCCTCTCAGGCACCTCTATCTCAATCTCTGGCTCTACCGCCTCGCCGTCTTTGTTCTTTACTTTCTTCGGCTTCTTACCCTTCTTCATGACAGCCTTGCGAGGCTCATCGTCTCGCTCATATGGCACAATGTTATTGAATGTGTCCCACCCAGGCAGCTTGAATGTCCGCATAAGCTCAAAGACCGCTTGTTCTTTGTCCTTGGCTTCGATCATCAGGTCCATGTTATTTGGACATGGGGGTAAGGTCTTGACTCGAGCAGAGTGCTTCCTGCGATCGCGGGGCGTCACAGCCGGTGCTGTCGGCTCGCTGTAATGCATTTTCTGCGTGATTCGCTTTCTCGTCCAGGTTGTCTTGATCCTCGCATACAGATTCATGATATCCAAGGTCCCTTCTCGAATGCTCGAGTCGAAAATGATGTTGTGGTGATGAAAGTCGAGTACGAGCGGAATATTCAACTCCTCGCAAATCGGCAGCAAGTCGTGGACGCTCCAGGCAACGTCATCGTTCTCCAGTACCATTCTGCGCTTAACACCGTTGGACAGATTAACATAGTTCTTTCGAAACCTGCCGAGGGTGGCTTCCTTGTCGCCATATGTCCCACCCATGTGCAAGATCATGATGGCGTCTCTATCTTGCTGTTCTGGCAGTTTTAGCAGTGAGAGCAGCTCATTGTGATATTCGAGATCACGCTTTGCAGCTTCAACAACCTCGGGTCGTGGGCTGCCGATCTGAGTGAATTGACCAGGATGCGTCGTCAGGCGATGTCCCAGCTCGGCGGCCACCTTGCCCGCCTCTGCCAGGAGATCCGCGGCGAAAGGCGCCAGCTTGTAGCCATGTTCCTTATGGCTCGCAAAGGGAAATATCTCACTGCTCAACCTCATAAATTTTATGCCATACTTGTCGTTCCATCGGAGCATCTTGACAATGTCGGCAGCGTTGGCCCGACCGATAGCTTGCACATACTCCATTCCCCTCTTAACGTCAGCCGGTTTTGTCTTATCGGGGCGGTTTTTGGTGGCATGCTCAGGCTGTGAAGGGTCCTGCAAGGGGTGTCGGTGTTCGATAATTGACGAAAGGCGACAGGTCCGCGAGCAAAACACCGGTGGGTTTGATGCTCTGAGATACGTGTTCAGGCAGGCCTGTATCATCTGTCAGCTTGGACTCAGAAATGGCACAGCAAACGAGCTCCATGGCCTCGAATCCGGCCGCTGGGTGTTCTCACATAACCCAGCCGTCCTTTCCAGGGCAGAGGCAGTTTCTCACTGTTAACCGGAGGCGGCCTTCTTGCGCCTCTCTCGGGCAAAACATCATCCGCGGAGGTATCCATTGACTCTGGGTCTTCGGCGCCATCGCCATCCTGAACGCCGTTCGGCTTCCCCTGAACAGCGCTTTGCGTGGCCGATTGCATCATCTTCTTGGATGTTTTTTGCATAGACTTCTCCGAGGGTCGGCCCTCCCCCTTGACGGCGAAGTCGGACGACTCAACCGCCAGCCTTTGCCTTCTCGACTCCGTCTGAAGTCTCTGCTCCATCTCACTAAGATCCTGCATGGCGCGCTCGACCGCTTCTCTTGGATTGGCCTTAAACTCGTCGCTGGCTTCCTTGACGGGGTCATATCGACCATCCCCCGGGCAAGCCACCCCTTTGCTTCGGCGACTGCTTCTCCTGAGCTCGTCGGGCGGCGGCGGCGGTGGCTGCGCATCGGTTCTCTTGCGTTTCGACGGCATGGCAGCGGTCGCAAGCTGTGCAATCGTCAGAGGAGTCGACCTTCGAGAATGGATGTCGAGACTGGGGCTATAACGATGCAAGCGGGAGCGCACGATGCGAGAGAGAGTCATACGGCGATTATGTTGGAAACTTCGCCTGCTGTGAGCGACTACTCCTTCGGAACTCTCCAATCAGTCAAAAAGAGAGATCGTGATGTGACGGCTGTGGTGTCACGCAAGGATGCGGCGAATGCGACGAACTCGAAGGCTCGCTTACCGTCACTGCGAACTTGCGACAGGGCAACCGGAGGTTCCAATCCGAGGGGATTCCGTTGATGACGGGTACTGCGTCATGAGGCGTACTTTGTGTGCCGCACTGCTTCGAACCAGGGTACAGCTGCCGATGCGACGCAACTTGAGAGGCTGGAAAAGCTTCCAAGAACGGCCAAGCAAGGATGAAATAAAGTACAGACGCACCACGAAGCACGGAGAGGCACCCTTGAGCCTCGACGCCTCTGTCGGTCTGTCAGACGGATTGTCAACTACGCTACCCTTTTGTTTTTCGCCCCCTTTACAGTGCTTTCCTGTCCGTCTACGTAACCGGTTCTGTGAACTGGCGCTGGCGCGTTTGTTGGCAAAAAGCTCGATGGCCCGCGGAACGGGTCGATGAGTGAGACGAACGGAGGCGATGAAGTCATGTATCCCAGGGCCCTGCATCGGCGATTGTACTACCGGGGGGCGGACGCCAATCCAACAGCTTGGAGCTCGGGTGCAGCCCGCCGGGCCCCTTTCACTGAGGTGAGAGAAGTCAGAAGAAGTAACTTCTTCTTGTGTAAACTTGCTGTACTAATTGCACCAAAACCAGTGTATGAGTACATACCGTTTTGCTCAGCCCGGGTTCTCCCACTAGCACGCGCCGACGAGATTCCAGCAGATTAGAAGGGATGCAAGGGCTGATCTCGGCTACGCAGCCTACTGTCGCATCTGGGCGATGACATTTGACTTTACGATCTACTTGGTAATAGCACCCCGTCGCCGGCTTTCGCCTCGCCCAACGCGGAACCATGACGACGCCCTTGGTCCTGGCGCGCGGTTCTCTGCGGCTCTTATTGCTCGGGGAAGCTTCCTGCAGCTTAGGCTCTCTCTCTCCTGTTAACCATTGATAGTGACATGGGGACATGACCCTTGTCTTTTCCCCCCTTGGCTTCGCTGGAACCTGCAAGTGTTTGCCATCAAATGCAAGGTACTCGGTGCGCCCTCCGCAACGAACGCAGAGCTTTGTGCGTCGTTTCACAACGGATATCCGATGGTTACTACCGCACTGTAAGCAACGTCGTCACTTCTTCATATAATGCTCCGAGCAACTGTAGCTTTGCGTGGGAGAAAAAAACGGTTGTCGAATATCATGACGATGGCAGGTTTTTGATGCAGACTGTGGTAAGTGCGGCCCCTCGACTGCGCCCCGTAACGTCTCCGAGGCCTTTGGGGATGAACCTCTTGAGCCTACCTAGACGTACCCTACAGCCAGCACCTGTATTTAGCGGCTCAAGGAATAGTCTGCGATGGCTTCTACGAGGATTAATCAAGTGCGGGGGATTCGGGCCAAGTCACTCGCGAAAAGAGAAATATCTTTTATCGGGAGGAGAGACAAGTGTCTCTTGCTGCATTCACAGCGGAGCCTTGTGGCCAAATGTGTCGAAGGGCGGGCATCCTGCGAATTCGGTTCGGCTACGTGACAGTTCGCTTTACCATCAATTACAGAGCATGAGAATGCCTTACAACGACAAGCTCAGTACGCGAGAGCTTGAACTTCATCATTCCAATCAACCATTATGTAATCTCCAGGGAGTAGGAAAGTCATGTCGCTTAGAATCGCTAACAAGAGGCTATACTGGTGAATTTGTAGCGATGAACCCTCGATAACTTCGTAACCTCACAACCACACAACCACACACGAAATCTGTTCATCAACAGCTCGCCGGCGACAAGTCTTGGTCATCGTTGTTTCCAATCGCCAAATACTCAGTCAATCCAACCACCAGAGATCCCCGGTCCCGAACGTGACTCGTCTCCTTTTCCTTAACGCTATACCCAGGGTTGCCCGTGAACCATGCAGGCAAAAAAAGGTCCACAAAGCACGCGTAGTTGCGGGCTTGGAACGGAACTGCATCGACAAAGGTTCAGAACTCTATCACAATCCCGGCCTTGGCAGATGTCAAATACTCATGCATACTTCGTACTTGCCTCGTATACTTGACAGTAGGTATAATATACATGCACACAAATCTACAGTAGTATGCACACCATGTCGCGTCGTTCTAGAATCATTCGACCGACAGCGTCGCTCGGGGAGGGAATGCGTGACGTGCAAGGACATTACATGGAATATTCGGCGCATTACGATGGCGCGCGCGGGTGATCTTGCGTTCATGGCTGAATAAGAAGCACATGGTATAAAGCGCCCATTTCAATCCGGGAGCGAAAAATCTTGAGCTCCGAGGCACAAGTTATTGCCTCTACAGCTCTGACGCCAATATGGTTCGCAAAGGATGCATCGTCTTGCTCCTCGGCGCCCTCCAGGCTGCTGATGGAGCCGCCATAGCATCGGGCAGTGACCTGAGAATTGTTGATCCCTGGGTGAGTTGAAGCCAGATATTTCCAGCAGCTCGAGAACTCGGCCTGACGCGATGATCTCAGGACGCGACAACGTCTAGCTCATGCCATGACCTAGGTGGCGGCGCTTCCCAATGCAATCAAGGCACTCAAGATCATACAGCGGCCAGCTTGTCACGGAGACACAAGGAATCCGTTGGTACGAAATGACATCTCGGTCGGATTGTGGTCAATGCACGATGAACTGACCACGCATTTGACAGGACAAGGGGAGAAAGCGAAGCACGAACCAGAATGGGCAGGCCCGAAGAGAGCTTGCAGCATCTTCCACACGGTAAGGCCGGGAGAGACCTGCGACTCCATCAGAACGAAATACGGTCTCCCAGCCTCAACTTTGACAAGCTTGAATCCGGCTCTCGGGCACAAGAGTTGTCGGAATCTGAGTAGGACCGGATACCTATGCGTGTCCAAGGATGGAAACCCGCTTGAACCACGGCCGCCGCCACCCGCGCAGAAGTCGCAACGCAAGTGCTGGGGTATGACGCAAATGTTCGGCAGTCCTTGTATAATGTAACGCAGAAAGCCCAGAGCTGCAGTCACGTTGACAGTTGGCGGGAAGCTCAAGACCCATCTGCACCGCAATATGGCGAGCATGTTGAGGAAGGCACTGTCAAGTTCGCTCACGTCGGCGCTGCGGAAGAGAGTCCCTCGGTTGGGCTGGACAGGGTAGCCCTGATGAAGCCAAGTGAAGCCGGATTGATGCCGAAGACGCGTTTTAAGTCAAGACGGGACATGAAGAACGCGCTAGCTACTATCATGCCGACATGCAGAAAATTTCCACATCAAGGTTCGGCATAAAGCTGCAAGAGAAGTGTTCGCCCAAGATACCTCGAATACCTGACTTGAACACCAATGAGCTGAAGTCGTGCTGTATGATGTGCCACTGTTCGTCAGGCTTGGGTGTCAGGTCCCAAGATCGCCGACTTTGTGCAACACAATGCGTGGTTAGGAAGATCTTTCCCCCTTCCAGGGAAGGCCGTACTTTCCGGGGCTGGAGCAGAAGAGTCTTTCATCGTCCGCCAAGTCGCGCAAGGTTGTGGACTCGCCTTGTACAGTACAGTACAGTATGGTGATGTGTTCCAAAAGCCAAGACTGACTCGTCAGAAGGAGTACGGGCCTGGACGCTTTGAGAGAGGCACACAACGGCCATCGAAAACATAGCATCAATCGAGTAGCGGCCCGCTGTCGGTTCGCGTGCAGCAAGTTAGAGGTAGCAGTGCATGGCGTGCAGGCCGAGAAACGAAATGTAACCTATCTGCCCACAAGACCAATTGACGTACATGCGGCGACGAGGCGTACATGGTCTTGGGTCTGGATCTGGGCCGCAGACTAGATTGACGTATCATTGTCAGTTTTCCGTGCGATTCCTGGGGAAGGGAGCTGCCGTCTTGGCTGTAGCGGCACGACGTAATTCCAAAGGAGTCTTGATACATGCTGTCTTTTGAGTGAAGCCGAATCTGTCCGCTAGTTCTGGCAATGGCACGGGTAAAAGTGACAGAGGTCCCATAACTCGACCATGGAACAGAGCCGTCGGCGAAAGCAAGTTTCCTCGAGTAATTCGTCCGTCACAGGCGACCCTTCGCGCGAGATGTTGCTCGGGCAAAAGCTGATTGGCGCATCAGATCAAGACTCAAGAGTACCAGCAGTCCACAAACGCACCCACGCTGATTGTTGTGAGAAGATACAGCGAGTCAGTAGGGATACACAAACTTGGTAATCCACACCTACTATTCGCAGGTCGAGTTCAAAGTTCCTTTGCCTTGATCCAGTACTCCAGAACCGCTGCCGTGTTCCGATAGCTCACCTCGGCACCAATCCGATGCCCCCTGATGCGATTGCTGGCTATCTGCAGTGTAACGCGAGTTTTGAAATGGCTGGCCAATCTTGCGGCTGCCGCCCTCTGTAGGATGGAACGTCCGGGCAATAACACCTGTGTGCCGTGTCGACATGAACTCGGAGGGATGTTGCTTCGGACTTCCGTGGATCAACTTGGAGATGAGTTGGAAATTGGAATGATGAAATGAAGAAGAGACAAGATGTAGGTGAGGCTGGATCTTGTGCGTCTCCGTGCACCAAGAATAGTTGCTGAGTACTGCCTTACGCAACTGCAAGGCGACACTAGACAAGTGAAAAAGACCTGAAAAGAGGACGGCTTGGACACACGGAGAAAGTGCAAAATCATGGCTGAAACACGGAGGGGGAACGTTGAATTTGCAATCTTGCCAGATGAGAGAAAAACCAGTACAGCCTGAATGTGTGCCTTGATGCCTGGTTGCCTGGGCTGAAGAGGGCTGGGGGGGTTTCTGGGGAAGGAACAGGGAGACTCGGCCGGGGGCTGAGACGCCATTGATTAGCTAATGCAATGACTGATGTTGGACACCCAGGTGCCAGACACCTTCAACCTTGAATCGACGTCGCCCGAGAGCTGCGAAAGCTGTGTGTTGCTCAAGCGGCTCCAAAAGGGAACACGGCTGCATGTTTCGCTTCGACCCCTTGCGTCCCCGCGCTGCCCGCCCACTGGAAAAGCTTAGCCCGAGTCCCGAATTCTGGAACCGTCAGTTCGGTGACACCTCTTTTTGAAACGCAAACGGAGTCGGCCTTGAATATTTTGGCTGCCGTCAGACGAGACGATATCGAGACGCCAATTTGAAATTCCTTGCGCTCTTTATGGCAGCATCCTGATGGCTGTTCGGTTCGTGATGGGCAAATTCGCAATCAGCTGGCGATCCTGCTACAATCAGCCTTCGCAACGTCTGTGCCCGTGTCCCTGCTCGCGGCCGAGGCCTTGAGACAGGGCATCCGACAATCGAGGGCATCTGTTTCCAATCTCAACACCCTATCGCATTGCATGCCGTATATTGAAAGCGGCCCAACTGGAGCGAAACTGAGCAAGAAGACCACCCTCGCCCCGCCCTGGGCTCAACCGCCACGGCATCTTCAGCCAGCGCCACGCAGTCCCGATATCCGGCACGGCGACCCGTTGGGCTTCTTATTGGCGTAGCACACTTGGTGCAACCAGTGTCGGCAGGGGCGCTCTACCGTCTGGTTTGTCGCCTTCTCGTTGGATTGTCAAACCTGTGGTATGCCGGCGTGCAGGATCCAGCGTCTGGAGACTCGAAGAAGTTGGATTTTGTGACGATTCAGGTACGGCACAGGCCCGTGCCATTGACAATTAAAAGCATATTGGGAATGACAGTGCGGGCATCTCAGGTTAGCGCACGCCTGTCATCACGATGACGGCGCTAACACCACTCGAGATGAGGCGATTAGCAGCCTGTCGGCCGTGAAGCACCCGAGCTTTGAGCAGCAACGAGTCACCATCTCTGCCGCTGGCCACAGGCTACGGGCCTATTCGGTATTCTGGGGAACCGCCTTATACCGAGATGGAGACCAGACAGCAGGGGTATGTTTAGGTTTGCCATGCCGTCCATCTTGGCATTCTTGGCAAATCAATGGATGCAGCCATGGACAATGACTCCGCGCAAGCCGCCAAGACACTCCGGCCTTACAGAACGCCACAGTCTGTCCGGCTCCACGATGACGGGCCAACCCCAATCGTTTCCCTCCCCGCGGAACCACAAATCTGCTAGGCATTGACTGCTTTGCTTCGTGTTTCCTGCGACTCGTGCTGTCGCCATCCATTCAGGTTGGTGGAAGGGCCTTGTTCGCCAAGCATCGACTTCCACTTTTATTCTAGACTTCCCTCCTCATGCCCATCCCACTTGAACCGACGGCCCGTCATGCCTGCAACTTGATAAGAACAGCTCCGGATCCGCCTTGGTTTCTTGTTTACTTGCTTGACTCCTGGTCTGTCACCTGCCTGCGGCATCTCTTAATTACAGCTTGCGGTCCGGCAACTCGACTCTTACTGTTTGCCGACGGGCTCTTCGTCAGTCACTCATAGATAGGACTGTGTTCTTGAGTACGGCAACATATAGACGCCACCACTAGCAACTCAACAAATCGATAGCCGAGCTACCTCCAAGAGTCCAGCCATCATCTGACGACGCATCTACTGGACTCAAGTTTTGTCTCATCTGATTCCTGCCGCTCACGATGGGCGGCAAGAAAAGCGATGACGGTGTCCAGACACACGTCTCCGGGCAGGCCAACAAACCCTTGTCGGCTCCCGCGCATGCTTTGACCATTGACCAAGCTGTTGACCAGCTCAGAGCCAATGTTGAGGTTGGACTTTCGGCCGACGAAGCCAAGAAGCGCTTGGAAGAGTACGGTCGTAATGAATTCGGCGAGCAAAAGGGCGTACAGCCTCTCAAGATCTTCATTGGCCAAATCGCCAATGCCTTGACTCTTGTAAGTGGTTCCTACTCCATTATGTCTACTTTTGGTAGCCAGACTGCAATGCAATAGTCAACTAACATCCAGGATTAGGTGCTGATTCTGGCCATGGCTGCGTCCTTTGGTATCCAATCCTGGATCGAAGGTGGTGTCATTACCGCCGTCATTGTCCTCAATATTGTTGTCGGCTTTTTCCAAGAATTCCAGGCAGCAAAGACCATGGACTCTCTGCGCTCTCTCAGCTCGCCTACCGCTCAGGCTGTACGCAACGGCACCAACCAGACGGTCGTAACCGCTGAAATCGTCCCCGGTGACCTGGTCGAGCTCAAGACAGGCGACACCATCCCTGCCGACCTTCGCCTCATTGAGGCCGTCAACTTCGAGACCAACGAAGCTCTCCTAACGGGCGAGTCACTCCCGGTGCGCAAGGAAACGACGTCCACCTATGCCGACGACACAGGCCCAGGTGATCGCCTCAACGTCGCTTACAGCTCCTCTACCGTCACAAAGGGTCGGGCTCGTGGTATCGTCTTCGCTACTGGTCTCTATACCGAGATTGGCCAGATTGCTGCTGCACTTCGTGGCAAGACATCTCGTCGTCGACAGCCAAAACGTCGTGAAGATGGTACCACCACTATTGGTCGATGGATTCAGGCCTGGACTCTGACCTTTTCTGATGCTCTCGGTCGCTTCCTTGGCGTAAACGTTGGCACGCCTCTCCAGAAAAAGCTATCCAAGCTTGCTCTCATTCTACTTGGCACGGCCATCGTCTGCGCAATTATTGTTCTCGGAGCCAACAAGTTCGATTCCAAGCAAGAAGTCATCATCTACGCCGTCGCCACGGGCTTGTCCATGATCCCCGCCTCACTGGTCGTCGTTCTCACCATCACTATGGCTGCAGGCACAAAGCGCATGGTTCAGCGCAATGTCATTGTTCGCAACCTTAAGAGCCTCGAGGCCCTTGGTGCGGTTTCTAGTATGTGTCTCACCCCCTTACGCATTCTCAATCGCTTAACTTGCCCGTAGATATCTGCTCGGACAAGACTGGTACCCTTACCCAGGGTAACATGATTGTCAAGAAAGCCTGGATCCCAGGTCGCGGCACCTATTCCGTGGGCACCACGAGCGAACCCTTCAACCCTACCGTGGGACAGCTCGGCCTCAAGGCTTCTCAGCCCAAGGACATCAATTTCCGCGGCGCTGATGCCGATGGCGACGCCATCAATGGCCAAGAACTCGTAGCCCGAGATTCTACTCTGAGGGAGTACCTCAACATTGCTTCTCTTGCCAATCTTGCGTCTGTCAATCAGGTGAATGGTGAGTGGCAAGGGAGGGGTGACCCGACTGAAATTGCCATTCAGGTCTTTGCTTCTCGCTTCAACTGGAGCCGTCAGCGCCTCTCATCTGGAGACAATGCCCAGTGGCATCAGGTTGCCGAGTTTCCCTTTGACTCGGACGTGAAGAAAATGTCTGTCATTTTCGAGGACAAGTCGAACAAGAAGCAGTGGGTCTTCACCAAGGGAGCCGTCGAGAGAGTCATCACGTCATGCCCTCAGTACGCCGTTGGCGATCGAGTCGAGCTCCTGACTGAGCAAATCAAAGAGGACATCCTCAAGAACATGGAGGCCATGGCCCGTCTGGGTCTCCGAGTCCTCGCACTCGCCAGCCGTACGGATATCCCCCATGTCAAGGACAACCAGGCCGAGCTCGAGCGTGGCCAATTTGAGAATGACCTCATTTTCCGAGGACTCATTGGGCTCTACGATCCTCCGCGACCGGAATCTGCGCCGTCGGTCCGAAAGTGCCACGAGGCTGGTATTAGCGTTCACATGTTGACTGGTGATCACCCCGAGACTGCTCGAGCCATTGCCCTCGAAGTCGGCATTCTGCCGTCTAGGATGAACGAGATTGCCTCGGACGTGGCCAGAACCATGGTCATGGCAGCCCATGACTTTGACAAGCTCAGCGATCAGGAAATCGATAACCTTCCCCTCCTCCCCCTCGTCGTCGCTCGATGCGCGCCTCAGACCAAGGTTCGTATGATTGAAGCTCTTCACCGCCGTAAGCGCTTTGTCGCCATGACTGGCGATGGCGTCAACGACTCTCCAAGCTTGAAACGCGCCGACGTTGGCATTGCCATGGGCCAAGCCGGCTCCGACGTCGCCAAGGAGGCCTCTGACATTGTTTTGACGGACGACAACTTTGCATCGATCCTCAACGCCGTAGAAGAAGGTCGCCGCATGTTTGACAACATTCAAAAATTCATTCTTCACGTGTTGGCCGAAAACATTGCGCAGGCTTGCACTCTTCTCATTGGTCTTGCCTTTAAGGACAGCCGTGGCATTTCCGTCTTCCCGCTAGCCCCAGTCGAGATTCTCTGGATCATCATGGTCACTTCCGGTATGCCGGACATGGGTCTAGGCTTCGAGATTGCAGCGCCAGATATTATGCAGCGCCCGCCTCAAAACGTAAGTTTATGTCAAGATTCGTCTCACAGTGGGTACGTTCATCAAATTGTATGCTAACGTTCCTCACAGTTGAAGCAGGGAGTCTTCACTCCGGAACTTCTGGTCGACATGGTCGTCTACGGTCTCTGGATGTCCGCACTCTGCCTCGCGTCCTTCGTTCTTGTCCTATACGGCTTCGGTGGCGGCGCCATTGGGGACAACTGCAATAATGAGTACTCGGAGGGCTGCAAGATTGTCTTCCGAGCGCGTGCCACCACTTTCGCCTGCCTGACCTGGTTCGCCCTCTTCCTCGCGTGGGAAATGGTCAACATGCGGCGGTCCTTCTTCCGCATGAAGCCCAAGACGAAGCGGTACTTCACGCAGTGGATGGTGGACGTCTGGCGCAACCAGTTCCTCTTCTGGGCCATCGTCGCGGGATTCGTCACCATGTTCCCCCTCATCTACATCCCTGTGCTCAACACTGTCGTCTTCAAGCACGCGCCCATTAGCTGGGAGTGGGGCATCGTCTTTGTCGAGGCTTTCTTGTTCTTCCTCGGTATCGAGGCGTGGAAGTGGGCCAAGCGCGTGTATTACCGCCACAGCGCCAAGAAGACGGGCAACGTCAAGCAGGATGTCGAGACGCGCGCTTTTGGCAGCTACTTCAAGGGCAGCGGCATGAGCAGCGACGGTGAGAGCGACACGACGTCAGGCGAGAAGAGCAGTCGCAGGACCGGCTTTACCCAGGGCAACAAGGAAGCCCAATGACATGAGGAGGGTCCGTGGAGGATCTCGTCAGTGGACGAGGGAACGTCTTTGCGCGCAGCGAAGGACGTGGTTACGATGCGTTCCGATGAGGGCGTCAGTGCCGCCAGTGTCGGACGCGACGTACATGCGCTGGGTCTCGAGACAAGCGTTTTGGGCCTGAAATGTGTTACTCCAGGAGTCCAATGCCCGGGTTCGTCTAGTGACGCCAGGCCTTTCGTCAAACCTACCAGGCCGAAAGCGCATCGAGGAAGTAAAAGCTGTCGGCGAATGGGCTGCAGCAGTAATCAGAGTGTTTGGATTTTTGCCCATCGTAGTAATCTCAGTAGCGCGCTTAATGAAAATTTAGTGATTATTCACAGATGTCGTTGTATACACGTCGAGAGAGAGTGTGTGTCTGTCTTTGCCAAAGTCCATGCTCGACACCTGCTAACGATCCAGGTGTGTATGGTCCTCTCACCCTTTCCCTCCTCCCCACGGTTCTGGGATGAACCTTGGATCGCGTGGACCGGCATGCCTTGATCGGGAACTGGTCTTACGGCTCAGCGGGAGGACGGGCGCTTGGACTCGTGCAATGTCTCTTGTTCGCCGATTTTCATAAACGGGAGGGCGAGCTGGTCAACGGAAAGGGCCGAGCCGGGTACTGCAGATGTGTTGATACCGGACAATATGGTCAGGACTGGAGCTGGAGGGGTTACTTTGTACAGCGGCTGTTTTCACAACGCTTTTTGAATCAAGATAGACAGAGAGAGAAGAGCTGGTAGACTCGAGAACATGACGTCTTGTAGTCATTTCGACCGTACCGTGGGGGAAGGGAAAGGGAAAGGGATTGGGGACACGCGGCGCTCGAGGTCCGACGGTCCGTCCGTCAGTCAGTCACTTCAATACCCTTGCAAAGAATAGCGATTATTGCGTTTCGCATGGACGAGAGGGAGAAAACGAGGTATCCCATTCTGACAAAAAGCGCGGTTCCCCCAGTGCCTTTACCCCAAAACACAAAGTCTGCCGTCCTCGTACGGGCTCACCTTTTGTTCGTATTCCCTTGTGAACGAGCCTTATTTTCTTCTCTACACCTGGTCAATGTCTCGGTGCTCGTCGAGCAGAGCAGGATAGAGGGAGACGCAAAGAGGGGTGGGGGATCCGTTGTTCCAGTCTTCAAGGATCAAGGATGCTCTGTTATGCGCTTGCGCCAGGCTTTGTCTCTTGAACTCAAAGGTACAATATTGTTTTGAGATGCATTGTAGGCGCGATGTGATTGAGAGCAGACGAGAAGACGGTTGGTCCATTCCTTCTCGTTTTGGGACGGGTGCGGACATCTGCTGCAGAGGAGACGATCGAGTTCATGCCCCGGCGACGTGGGTGCGTCAAGAGCCAATCCGAACATTTGGGACGAGATAACGGTGGGAGATAAAGGCAAGGAAGTTGGAAAAGGGATTGACCGTGGGTAGATGAAACTGTGTGATGGATGAGAGCGTCAAGAACGGCCGGTTTTTCCCTTGGAAGAGGATAGACACGAATGAGGAGGAGTGCATGTCTTCTGCGAGGCAGGGCTTCGTTAGATGAAAAAAATGACATGTGAGGAGTAAGATGTGCTCGTGAAAGCAAAACCGTCTCAATTAGAGCGCCCTGCATGTGATGGCACAAGTATATCAAGTCTGCCTCTGCCTGTACACCTCCGACCGAAGGGTGCGAAGAGCATCTCGTCGGGATAGAGAGACCAAGGCAGTCGAGCTATTGTTGCGAGTGTCCTCAATCCCCCCTTTACCGCTCGGGGCTCCGTGAGAACCTTGATAAGAGGAATGCCTCCCTCGACGATGAAGCCTTCGGACGTAGAATAACGAGTGCGCATGCATCTTTCGAGAACGCAAGGGTCTGCCTTTTCGCTCGCTCAATCACATCACGGCAGCAAACTAGCCAAATTCCCAGACGCTTCAAAGGTCAAGTTCACGAAGAATTCACTCGAGCCAAAGACGGCCCGACCCTAGAGTGAGACAGAGGGGTGGCGTGTGAAAAGGGGACAGCTCGCGGGTGAGACAGGGCGTGAGCATGGAACAGAGACATGGCGTTTAGAAGGATACTGGTTGTTTCTTTTCCGGACCGCCGATCCGGCGACATGCGTTGAACTCGTGGTGATGTAAGTCGAGTGTCGACTCTGCGATTGTCAGCTTCAACTCGCTGTTCGTAGTGTCCAAAATCTTGTGTTCCCACGAAAGAAGCGTTACACCAAAAACGAAAGTGAGGTTTACAGAATGGCATCCGCTACTGCAAGTTCAGAGCGATTGGTACCAAGGAAAAGGCACAAATCATCGCAACTAGTGACACAACTTAGGTACAGGTCAGAGTCTCCGCAAAGTCGAGACGTGCGTAGGGTCCAGTTCGTAGTGATCCAGGAACTATAAGTTTGATTTGAGTTGAGAGCATCTCGTAGTAGTAGTAGTCAGGCGGCGGGGTATCGAGTCTACGGTTGAACGCGGGTAGCCTGTATACGGTACGGCGTGGACTAAGTTACTCCGTATGAGTCGATGAGAGACTGGCAAATGCGACAAACAGCTTCGAAATGGGAGCCCTATCCCGTTCCGAAAGCTTCCATATTCTCGAACGACGTTTGTTCCCAGACGCATCCAAAATCTGGACCAGATCCAATCACCTCATATCATTGCCGCGTTGCCGTTGAAACCGGACCTCGCAGCCCGTCTCGCTTCGAAGGCCGACGGCGGGGACTGGTGATGGACCCTCGGCTAAATCTCTGATGGAAACGATACGATCGGCCCACTGAGTCTGGGGAACATTGGGTCCGCCTGGTCATAGCCTCCTCAGGCGAGGGTACTGTGACCGATGTCGACAAAAGGCGACGCAATGACGCCAGCCGAAGGCTGATATCGACGACACGTCCCGACGTTCCGACATTTTGCCAAGAAATGCTCTGTTTCCCGTGCGGTAGGTAAGCGGAACGCCGACTCAATCATCGTCGGTGAGGTCGCAGTGTAAGCTCGGTGCGTAGTGACTGATTGATATTCCAGCCATGGTGAATGCGAACAGTGCGCTGGCACGGCCGCGGCTGAACCGGCCTCATATGTCCGATGTTTCATGTACTGTAGGACCTACATCAACATTGACGACTCAGCTCCTCGTGGCAGTCAAGCAGCGCCAAGCGTATGTAAAGAGAGCCAAAAGATTGTATTCGAAATTTTATTGCGTGCTCCGACTGGTTCATCAATATCCGAAAACAAGCTGACGATCCGTTGCTTCTTTGTGGCTGCGCATGGAAGAACATGCACTAGCAATGATGAATTATCGAAAGAAGAGCTCGCAGTAAGAAGTAATTCGTGATCTCGAGTCTTCTTGGGCAACACGGCAAAGATGTAGCCTGTGCACTGTAATCCTCGAGAGCCCGCTTTCAGGCGTTGGATCGCCCTCGGTGTCGAGATGACCATGACGCGGAGTGAATCAGATCCATCAAGTCTTCAGGGGACGCGAACGTGGCATGTAAGATGACGAGATGTTACAACAAACATGTGATAGAGGCACAATATTGCTCGCAAAACAGCTCTGCGCAATGGCGAGCCAAAAGTCGTTCACGTATAGAAGATATGAGCAGCTTTCAGTAGACTGCCGCCGAGGAAACCCAGAAAAGGCATGCGCAGATATCGAGGAAGTCGTTCAGCGCTGTTCGAAACGAGTAGCGGCCACTAGCTTCCTCAGGCGTGGTGCTGAAGAGCTTCTTGACTCAGGTGTCCGGTGACGCATACCGAGGTGAAGGACGTCTGGAAAATTAAATACCCGAGTCAGGAGCCATCAAAAGAGGCAGGTGTCAAAGAAAGCATCTGCATCGGTTGCTTGAATTGTCTAAGCGTCAGGGCAGTGCATGAGACAACGTAAACGGGTGTTGCGTCATGTTCAGCTCTGAGACAAAGACATCGTACAAGACAGCGCCAGGTTGGTAATCATCATCGCCGTTCTAGGCACACGGGACGCTGTGATATTGGCAACCATCTGCTGAGCTTGGAAGGAAGAACGCTCAGAGGCTCGGGACCGACGACCTGTCACTCGGTCCCGAGAGCGACTAGCCACTGCGAGGTCCGGAAGCCGTTCATTCGATGAGCTGCTGATACCACGTCTAACCAACGCCGGTCAGGAAGCTGAGTCTTGGCTCCGAATCTTCGTCCAGACGCTCGTGATTGGCAGCCTGGTGTGTAAATATACGGTTCGGCGGAGCAGGGCATACGGTGACCACCGTATCCGACAATACGTGCGTGCAGTGCATTCAGTGTCGAGGCCATAGGGTTCATGAGAAGCACATCCGTTGACATAGGAGGTCCTGGTCTTGAGTTATGGGCATCGTGAGCGGACAGAATCCACATGGCTGGCGGTGGGCCAAAAGAGCTTACCGCACCTGCTATGACAACGAGACGCACCGCAGGGGTAATTCATGGAGATATTCACATTGCCGGAAATTCCGATGAAGCACTTTTGACTTTGTCTTTCCCATCACAGCACGAGCAACAATGCCATGGCGAAACGGTCGGGTTCACTCCCACGGCCGGAAGCTCTGGTAGCGTAGATTAGCATATGCACCTTGTGACGATTCCCATACGAATATGCTTGACATCAATCGAGCGGGAATAAAGAGATAGGCCGTCGGAAATGCGTTTCGAGCCGAGCGCCGCGACAGTCAACATCGGGCCGCTCATGACAAGGTGTCTCATGTGGGTGAAGAGGAGGGCGATCCTATCACTTTGGCTTCAAAGGCACGGGACGCTTAGTGTGTGCGAGCGGAGAAGAGCAGTCACGTGACGGGTCTAAGATCCCCACACTTTGTAGTCCACTCCTCGTCTCCTAAACCAAAACTATCCCGTGATTCAGGCCCTTTGGCGCACTTCGACAACAAAATCGGCGGAATTCATGGCATAGGAGACTCACAGTCCAGATCGCAGACTCGAATCGTTTCTAGGCCGGGCGACAGGGATCATGGACGATACGAATCGCAGCTAGCGCTTTCATGTCTTCCAACAACCGTTGGGTCTCGGCCTAACGACTGTCCTCATGCAAGCCATCGTGTCCCTGCAGCTCCAGACCGAGATACTCGACACTAGTGAGCCGGCGGACGGATTGGTACAGAAGCTTATTGGTCTTGAACCTGCTAGCGCTGATCGTAGCTTAGGAGGCTTGCTCGCTCTTTCGCCCCAGAGGCCTGGCTATTCGCCTCGACTCGATCCCTTCACTTGCAGCCCCAGTCGCCGACCCGATTCCGTGGATTACGACATGATCCAGAGGACCAAGAGAGGAGCGGGTGGAACGTGGGCTTCTTTCTTCGAGGGGTGGTCGACAACCGTGAGGCGTTAATCTCCGATTGCAACGGGACGAGTCGTCTTGTCCCAGTCTGTGCGCGTACTCATACGGCATTTGTGCATTAATTATGCCTCTTCACGTCCCCAGACGGCCCGCGGCGACGTACAGTACACTTGTAAAGGCATGATGCGCTACCAGAGAAGAGACAAGATGTCGTGCGGAGTGACAAAACGGGGCTTGCCGTCGGCCCCGACAAGCCGCTGCCTGCCAGGTACAGATACTGTACACCAGGGCGTCCTCGGCCGACGCATGCGCGGCCAACACATGCGCGGTTCGGAGAGACCTCGTCCAAGACCCTGCTCAGAAGATACGCGGCACACATCTTGAAGAACTCGCGACTCGCTGCAGCATCATTCAGGGACATCGCTCTCGGCGTCAGCCCTATGGTACTACGTACACTTACTGGTGCGTTGCCAGGCGCTCATCCAAAGCTGTCGGTCGACTCCGACAACGCGCGACGGCGTGCCTGGCTAGCCGCATGAGCCGTTGAAGCTTGTCTTGTTCGCGCTTACGGGGGCGTCTGCCTTGTTGGCGAGGGGGCCAAATCAGAGACAGGCCTAAACCCTCTTGACCATCGATCGCGAGACGGGGCAACGGATCAATGAGAGGGAGAAGCCACCCCCTGCTGTTATGTTCGCTTGAGCATCAGGAAGAGCCAAGAAAGCACAGCTGCAGGTCATGGGGAGATTTGCGATGGGAATCACGCCAAAGGAATAGATGCCTGGCTCTCACGGAACGCCATTGCATTCCACAGCGCTCGGATCCATAAGACGTTCAACGGGGAAGGCCTACAATACAGTACTGCGCCACAGTGATGAAAAGAGGTAAGTAAAGGACAGGCTTCGCACTCGACAACGAAGTCGGTGCACGGACTGTTGCGAATGCCCTTCAGTGCGACTAGCCAACAGGACGGACATGCTCACACAGGCAAGGCCAGCCGGATATCGATATCAAGGCGCTCAGGGACGATGGTGGTGATTTTGATTTTGGGGTCAGAGGACAGGGGACCAAACGACTTCCAAGCAAAGGGTGTTTGTGATATCCAGGCTCAATGCCACCCCACAGAAAGCGAGTCCATCCAACCAAAAGCGGCAACGGCCCCCCTTTATCCAAGCGCAGCCGGCGGGCCGTGGATCACGATGGCACACCCTTTTTCGACGACGCAACAAGTCGATTGGCCAGAGGGGACCGGGTTTCCCTCCACCCCCCATGTCCCCCATGGCCCCCCCTGAAGCCAGCCCGTCAGCAAGCCTCTCTCTGGACGAACCCACGCAATCTCCACCCTTCGGCTCTTGTTTTCTGCCACCCGTCCGCCTCTGTCTTTTTGCTTGTACTTGTTTCTTGGGGTGTGTGTCTGTGTGCCTGTTTGGTGGATTGATTCCTCCCCCATCGGCGGCAGCGATCCGAGAATAAGATGCCGTATCCAGCAATCTGCGCCTCGCTGCTCACGTTTTCGGGAGGTGACATTGCGCGAGACGAGGTCACTGTCACGGCGTTCCGTCGCGGGTAAAATGTCCTCTGTCATCCGTCACCCCTTTGGCACAAGTCCTCTCGCGCCAGCGTCATCGCTGGATGCCGGTACCAATGTACAGGACAGTACAGTGCAGTAAGGTAAGGTATCTCTCTGGCCGTGGCCATGCATTGCCCTTCTTTTTGGCAGAGCGGAAGTCTTGTGCACCTTCCGCTGGGCCACATGGAGGGGGCGCATGCAGGTCGTGCGCGATGCTTCTTCGACGGGGGGCGACGGGTGCAGCAGAAACGTGCCGGGAGCGCAACGTGCATGCAGGAGGCAGGCAGGCAGGCATGGTGCCCACGTTGTCTATTCGCCCAGCGGCATGGAGCGGGAAGGCGGCTTGGGTCACTTTTGTGCACTTGTTCGAGGATCCCTTCTTGTGCGTGTCTGCTCAAAACGTTATTCTCACTCGTTCAGTCTCGTTGGCCTCGCTGATCTTGTCCAGATATCCGACACTTTCGACAACATTCCTGGCTTGCAAGAGGCTACTTGGGGACCCCATGCTCGGGGCCGAGCAGTGTAGCGCGGTTCTGAAACCCCCGGATCATCCCGTGAACGCATCCCGGTCGTCGGCAAGGGTCCTTGCCCGCGGCCGTGCAGATACTCGGCCTGGACCCGACGACGGAACGCGACGTGATACTGTGACCGCAGTCGATGATTGTCCTTGGTGTCGCCTACCGAATGGCAGAGGCTAGCATCTTGCCGTGGGAATCGAGTATTGTGGGCGTTCAGCGGCCTAGAGCAGGCCTGGCCCGGGAACCCTGGATCTGCCCCCGGCCGCAGGAGCTGGACCAGCGGACAAGTTGTGTTCGTCCAACCACTTGCGCCAAGGGTAACGCTGCCCGCCTGCCTCTTGTACACTTTCGCGTCCTCGCGCAGGAGCATTGGTTGGATGCCAGGTCAGCACGGCGACGATGGGGGCCAACCACGGTGGCCGTCTCGTCGACAATTGACCAGTCTCTCGCCTCTCTGCATGTTCGAGGGGACTGAGCCAGGGCTCTAGGGCGAGAAGGGGTGCGTCTCACGGTGCGCAACGGAACTCGCCAGCGCCTCTTGTCCCTTTTCCTCTCTTCTCTCCCCCCGTCTCATAACGCAGCTTGATCCCTGCCTCACGCTCTGGGTCCCTTGACTTGTACCGCAGAGGCAGAAGTTGGCGAGCTTGTCAGGCCCGCTCCCCCAATGGAACGAGCTCGAGGCACTGGGCAGACTGGCCACGCTACTTCTCGCTTGCCCTCCCTGCCCGCGAAAACAATAGTACTTGGCCGCCCCAGACCACGTGTTGTCCTCCAGTCGTCTGTGCCTCTGTCACTGCCTCGGCGACTTGGTCACGGTCGTGAATTTGGGTTTACCCTTTTGGCCAGCTCCCATCGCGTGTGCGCGTTCGCGCTGTTTGAGACCGTCCTCTCTCCGCTTGGACACCCGCGCAACCAAAAGGAACCCGCCGGCGGCCAATTGGCGTAATCTCAACGACGACAACGAACAGGTCTAGGGGGGGATGGGACAGGTGCATGATTTAGGCAAGCTAAGGTAGGTCCCCCCCCTCCTTTTCGGCATACATTTCCAACTTGAACTCTATCGCCCACCACCTTGGCCGTTTTTAAGCTCCGGCTAGCGGCTCGTGGGGTGGCAGCTAGCATCGGCCCTGGGTAGATTTGGCCTTGAACGGTGAGGCAATCGCATGCATTTCCCATGCGGCCAAACACGCAACGTATCGGCAGTGACTTGGTCCATGAATAGCACCCCCTCCACCTCTTGGTAGCTTAACTTACCTTGTGCCTCTGGCAGCCTGGTCCCCCTCCTTCGGGCGGTAGCCGGTCCCTGTACGAAGTAGTTAATGGCACAGATTGTTAGTCCCAAATTGTGTTTCCCCTTGACGATGGTTTGCTTTCTGGGTTTGAAATATCCCGGGGAAGATGGGGAGAGGGTGATGCCGGGGAAGATGGGGAGAGGGTGATGACCGAGGGCAGATGCATAGACGCGACGGATGGCTTGTTGCGTCAGTACGTCAGTACTCCGAGTCTGCCTGCGCGCCAACAGAGGTCATCCCTGGCGACTCGGGCTCTTTTCAGATAGTCGAGAGGGGACAAGCTATTGGATTTGCTGTCAAGCACCGGACACAGAGCAAGAGGGTTGTAGTCAGAGGTGCCGTCGTGCTTGTACTCTGAATGCCCACTGCAGCCTCTGTGCGGATACCTGGCGGGTACCTGCATTCTCCGGCATGCGTAGGGCGATACCATAGCGTAGCATCCGAGTACCTGTCCGGTCCCGCCAGTTCGCGAGGCTCGGGTACTCGAGGTACCGGATGGACGACAACGGTGGCTCTCTCCAGGTCAACGTCTCCGCTTGGGGGCCAGTGATTGGCTTCGGTGTAGCTCCCGTCGTCCCCATTGTATAACTTATCATCCACCTGCTCTCTCGTTCCTTCCACCCGATCTCCCATTCTGTTCTCCGCCCATGTAACTCTGTACGTACTCACACCGTACTTTTGATTTCTCCCATCGACCTACTTCTCTTCAACTGCCATCAACCTCCCAACATCCTATTCTGCGCCTCGACGGCTTCAACTCGCGGGTTCCATATCGACTTACAGCTACCGTTGACCATATTGCTGGTGACTGGCATCACCTCGGCATACTGACTCGGGCCTCGACAAATCACGACGTACCTTTCACCGTCTTAATCTCTCAACCACCATTCCGTCTGAATCGTCTCGATCCGTTTCCGACGACTACCGATATCTCTCTTTCTCCTGTGAGTAGCAAACCGTCCCAATTGTCTTGCGAACCCAAAGAAAAAGACGCAATCTGCATGAGCAAGCGGAGCAGCCTCGACATCACAAGTCTCTGCTTTGCTAATTGCAGCCTCAACGGCCCGCGTGCGTGGCTTGAGCTTGTTCCTGATGTCGCCGCCGAGCCGAACCAACGGTTTCTCTTGAGCGACATTCAGCCAGCTCGCACCTATTAGCACCCTGTTTCCCCTCAGCTGCCCATGCTACTCCGTACACTCCTGTCGCACACCCACCTTGCACCACCTGCCTAACGCGCATCCATAGATTTGATAGTAGATTCCCCGAGGCCAGACGACGCAGTCGAACATTATCTCCAGCCCCGGGGCCATGGAGACTTGCCAGTTCTTTTCACGTCCCGTCTGACACTTACGAACAAGGGAAATACAACTCCCCATACTCGGCTTGATCTCTTCATATCGCCATCTATACAAACAATTCCAGCAGCAAGCCGTTCTAGAGGGAGTGTTTCCCACCAACTCCAAATCCGACAAATCGCTCCAGGCTTGGACCAAGCTTTTCGGGGATTCATCGAAGCTCTGACCAGCATCTCCGGCATCATATTTAGACTACATCGGCAATCGGCTCCCTCACAGTCCCCCTGGCGTCTTTATTAGCTGTGGCAAGCTTGAGTTTTGGCTTGCAGCCACTTGAACGATCCGTCAATCAAAAACACTAAACTAGCCTTACTGCCAGACAGATTATGCCACACATGCGTGAAGTAAAGACGTGCGACCGCTGTCGGCACTTTAAGCGGCGATGCGATCTCGTAAAGCCCTCGTGTTCGCGATGCCTTCAAGCGGGTGTTCTATGCAGCTTCAACGCGGCGACAGTATCCGCCCAACAACAACAACAACAGACTCGAGCTCCGCAGATATCCATGCCCGCTATCCCTTCCAGCTCCGTTCATCTGCCGCCCTTGGCATCGACGGGCCTGCCGCCGCCTTCCTTGATGATGCAGACGCCGTTGCAACATCACCCCGGGCCAATGCACGCGGGCGGGCCGCCACTCCACCAGCCCATGTCTCGGCCACCGGACCTGTCGACTTTGCCGGTTCACCATCAGCAGCAACATCATCGCGGCATGCACATGCACCAGCAGACCTGCTCACCCCCCTTTCCCACGCCGACAAGTGCTGGAGCCCCCTTTTCCAGCGCCATGGCTGCCGTAGTCACAATGACTTCTCCGGTTACCCCTAATCAGGATGATTCTGACCGTGGCACAACACCGGGGCGAAACGCCAGCGTCAACGGCCTTATCTCGCCCACGACTTCCGACGAGAGCTCGGATACCGGCCCCACCCCAATGGCCGGCGTCTTGACCGAAGGCAACCTGGGTTCACATCCGGCCCCTCTCACCGAAGGTTCACCCGTCTCTGTGTCAGCCTCGACCAACGGCCAGACCCAAAACCAACAAGACCAGTCCCAGCAAAATGGGCAACAGAGAGTTGTGCGGAAACGCAAGCGCAACTGCCTCAGCTGTCTGCGATGCCATCGCCTCAAGGTCAAGTGCGACAAGGAGCTGCCGTGCGGGCGGTGCAAGGCGAGCGGCAATGGCCGCGAGTGTTATTATAGTTACAACAAGGGACCCAACGGTGGCAAGTTTCCCTGTCCCACGGCTCCCGTTCCGTCGGGTAGGGACGAGCGGAAACCTCAGATGGCGACCTGGCAGGTTCAACATCGCGTTCGTGGCTCAAGCCACTGGCGTGAACTCATGGCCAAGGTACGTACGAGGAACTGCTGCAACTTTCATGATACTAACGGGCTTCCTCTAGATCGGCATGTTGGCGGCAGGCTCTACTGGCGGAGCGTCCCCCTTAGCCGCGGCTCTCGAGGGCGTTGGCACCAATGCGTGCCTCGCCAACTTTTGTCTCCCCGGTAACTTTCCATTTGGTACTCCTGGAGCGACGAAGTACTATGAACGAGAGGTTGTCACCCGCCTTATCGCTGCTGAGCGCTCTCGTGTCGATGACTATCTCAAGCGATACCTTGAGCTTCTCGACATTGTCAACCCGATCCTGGATGTGGCCGTGTTTCGCGAGGAGATTGAGCGATATTGGCAAGACCCTCCCTCAGTCAGTCTATGTTGGCTTTCGCAGTTCCTCATGGTCATGGGCCTCGGCTGCTTCACATCGGCCGACGAACCGCCCGTGGCGACCGAGCTCATGATGGCCGCCGAGGCGTGCCTGATGCAGACGCCCTTTATGTTCCGTCCAACGCTCATGACGCTAAGGGCGCTGTCTCTCATGTCGGTAGCCAAGTTGGTTTGCAATGCCACCTGCTGGTCTGTCGACTCGTGCTGGAGTCTTCTCGGTCTGCTCGTCCGAGTTTCCTTCATCTTTGGACTGCCCCAAGAGCGCAACGACAACGACGAGGAATTGAGAGATCCCGTTGAGCGTGAGTCTCGTCGGAAGCTGTGGCTTACAATTCTGTACCTCGACATCAAGGTGTCCATGTGCACGGGGATGCCGCCGTTGACACGACCGGACGAGCTTGGTGGCATGCCTGGTCCGCCCGAATGGGGATCACCCGACAGTCTGCAGATGGTGCTCTTCCGATCGCTTCCCACTGTCTTGAACGTCTTGGCTCAGATCAACTCGAAGAAAGACCAAATATCATATGCCGACGTGCTCCAGTACAACAAGCAGCTCCGAGACCTCATGAACAACGCGCAGCGTGTGTGTACTGCTAGCTTGCAGCGCATCACGGTCGACATCTTCTTGCGCAGGTGCCTCATGGTTCTACATCGGCCCTTTGCGCTGCATCCGGATGGGCCGGTGCTGTTTCCGGACTCATACTGGTCGTCGCTCGAATGTTCCCTGGCGCTCCTCGTGCATTACCGTGACTTGTGGTGCAGCGAGGGTGGCCTGCGACTTGACCTCGTCGGACGCGCATTCGTGCTGGACTTCTTCTCGGCGACTCTGACGACCTGCGTGCACATGCTGCGCGAGGACGCTCCTCTCAGCGGTGCAGCGGCAACTGGCTGTCTCATTCCGCCTAGACAGCTCATCCTTGATACTCTGAGCAGCTGCGTGGAAATTTGGAGTGGCGAACAGGAAAAGAGTGTCTGCTGGCGCACGGGTTATCACCTCCTGCGAGCTGTCCTCGCTCTGTTGCCGGGAACGCAGGCATACGAAAGACATCAGCAGGAGAAGCAACGACTCCAACAGCTTGAGCAGCAGTCGCAAGAACAACCCCAGCGTCCCGAGATGCTGATGGCATTGCCATGACAAGAGTGACGCTGCTACCGATTATCGTTTCTGCGATTATACGCAGGGCTCAATCTCTCTACTTTTCTCTTTGACGATTTTTCGCGGCGGTCGGGCGCCGCGCAGGTCGTCGTCTATCTCACGATTTTACCACGACGTATACCAATTGTTTAATGCGTTGCCACGGTACTGTTTCTGGTTTGTCCTGTTCTCCATCTTTCCTTATCTACCTCGTCTAGTCGGAGGCAACCCGATCTCAACTATATGGTTCAGTCGAGTCACAGACTAGGAGGTGGCTGTACGACGATGAACGATGTTTGGAAAGCGGAAGGAAAGAGAGATGACGGCCCAATACCCGGATGACGACGTTCTACTTGACAGAAGTGAATACAGGCGGTGGCAGGGAAACTTTCTTGTATCTGGATGCTGTGCTTTGACTGGTGGAGCATAAAGGGAGGGACGCGAGTCTTTGGTTCCGAAGCTTTAGGCAGTAGCAAAGAATTGCCACGTCGCTCTTGTTCTTGGGTGCCCTCAACTACGAAGTGACGATTCAAATGTGGAGGAGAGGAGAGTATAAGCACGTACTGTACGTGTGAAGACTGAGTCGAGATTTTGTGGGGGATGTGCCATGACTGGGCGTGATGTCCAGAAAGAAGGTGGGCGACGCGCGTTGGAACGGGAAGCGAATAGCCGTGCGGAGAAGCAATCCACCTGATGGGCACAACTTGACTCGACCTGCCGTACGAAGTAGCTCTTGACTTGTGCTGAATCTTTGAGGGCTGGCCGGGACATGGAGCAATTTAAGTTTGTGTATCTATCGGCCGATCAGACGTACTGGTCAATCCGGGAGTGTAGCACATGCAATCTGATAACAGCCCGCAAGTCAGAAGACGACGATCTGCCGGCGGCGGTGGAGGGGGGGCATGGACGGGAGTACAGTTTGATAGTCGTGGGTGAATTGATGTGAAGCGGGTGAATTCATGCAAATCATCTTTATTGATCTTTCACTTTTTAACGTTTCAAGTATCCGGGCACGCGTAGAGAAAGAGAGAGTGTGTAAGTATGCTTGGGGAAGGAGGCTTGTGCGGGATGTGTAGGTAGGTTGTCGGGATGGGGAGATGATGATGTGAGATGGAGATGTGTATTGAAAGATGGGAAATGTCAGACGGTGTCGTCTTGTAACGTATAAAATGGTAGATGAGAAGATGGGAGATGGGAGAAGTGTGAGGATGGGGGAATGGGATGCGCTCGGTCGGCACAAAGGGGACTGTGCGGCTTTGACGGGGCAAGGCGGACTTGACATGTGTCACGGCCCATGGGCTACACAATATCCAGGCATCGCTTTTCCCTTCTTCTAAAGTGTTGACGGCAACACTTTGTAAAGACGAGTTTACATACGAAAGTCGGGAAAAAAGGAAAAGATTGGGCCATGGCCGGGGTCGAATGATGTGCCTTGCCAGCTCTGCGCTACGAAATGAATACTTAACACTATGGAGATGGGTACTTCGTAGGTAGGGAAGGAAAGAAGGGTTGTGAGAAGGGGGGGGGGGCTTA
Source organism: Hirsutella thompsonii MTCC6686 (assembly GCA_000472125.2). Lineage (NCBI taxonomy): Eukaryota > Fungi > Ascomycota > Sordariomycetes > Hypocreales > Ophiocordycipitaceae > Hirsutella > Hirsutella thompsonii. The sequence continues at coordinate 53,604 of APKU01000193.1, forward strand.
CTCGCTCACTCTCCATCATCCCCCGGCGAGAATCCCTAAACGTGGAAGGGCTGTAGGCAAAGAAAAATGGAAGGAAAGCAAACTGAGTGAGAGTTTTTAGAGTAGAGAGAGTAGGTATGTGAGAGACAGAGAGAGTGAGAAAGGGACGGAGGATTATTAGTCCTATTGACTCGCGGGGGCGTTTCTACACGGGGTTCCTGCGGCGTTTGAAGAACAAGACTCGCGAAACGCGCGTTTCCGGTACGGCTAGTCTAGTTGAACAACCATCTCACTGCGCATCTCTCTGTCTCTCTCCCTACCATTCTCTACCTCTCTGCGTGACTGAGTGAGTGCATGTGTAAGTGTACGAGTCCAAGGGCGGAAGCAGACGCCAGTGTAACCCACACTCGTCGCTTTCGTCCGGAAGTGTACAGACGGATCCTCGAGACATCGGTGCTGTGTTATATGTATGTATAAAAGAGAACCTGCGTCCCGAGTTGGACATCTCTCCGACCTTTTTTTCCTCTGGCAGTTGAACGGTCCGAGGGTGTGTGTGTGCGCTCTCTTTCATCCAGTCTCAACTCTCATCAGAGGAGGCCGATTTGCGTTCTCGCTCCTTTCTTCTCAACCATCCTTCTTCCCCCTTTTTTTCACTTGCTTGTACGAGTAGCGCCGGGCGCCTCGGCTGGTTTACGAGCGCAAAGAGCCGGGCTTTTTTTTCATTCTTCACACGACTTTAATACCAAAAAACAACTTACACACAGTACATCGTCTGAGCCTGAGGGTCTCGGAGTGATTCAGACAAAGATGAATCGGACGTTCTGGATATACCTGTTAGCCTGTAAGTACATACCACGTACGAAAGAAAAAGACGCGTTCGATATCACTTTCATGAGACGATGGTTACAGATACTAATCCGTCACGTCATATAGTGGTGCTCGCCGCGCACGCCCAAAAGAAGACGGGCGGCAACGGCGCGCTGGCCAACGGGGCACCTTGCAAGCAGGACAACGACTGCGGCACCAAATGCTGCGCAACGCTGTCGGCTGGCGGCAAGGCGGCCAAGAAGGTCTGCTCGGCACAGAACCAGGCCTTCCAGCAGGGCAAGAAGGGGTGCCAGAAGGACCAGAGAAAGAAGGCCGGCGGCGCCAAGAAGGCCACTGGTGGCGGAGGAGCCAAGAAGGCTACTAGCGGAGGCGGAGGCGGAGGCGGGCAAGCAAGGACGCCGCAGAAGCAGGCCAACGGCGGACAGAACTCGGCGAACCGAGCTCAGAATGGCCAGAACCAGAACCAGAACCAGAACGCGCAGAACCGAAATGGCCAGGGCCAGAACCAGAACCAAAATAACAACGGCCAGAATAACCAAAACAACAAGGGTCAGAATCAGAACAACCAGAACGGACAGAACCGGGATGCACAGAATCAGCAAGGGCAGAACGGACAGAACGGTCAAAACGATCAGGATCGAGACCGTCAGAACCAGCAGGACCAGAACCGCCAGGACCAAGACCGCCAGAACCAGCAGGACCAGAACCGCCAGGATCAAGACCGCGGCGGACAAAACGGCCAAGACGGCAACCGTCAAGAGGGCCAGGATCGAGGTCAAGACGGGCAAGGACAAGACGGACAAGGACAAGACCGCGGCCAGGACGGTCAGGGTCAGGGTCAGGGTCAGGATATTGGCCAAGGCGGTCAAGACGGTGGGGGTGGTGATGGAGGTGGCCAAGACGGAGGTGGAGGAGGCGGAGGCGCCTTTGAAGGAGGCGGCGGTGGTGGTTTTGACGGTGGAGGCGGCGGCGGTTTCGATGGAGGAGGTGGTGGAGGAGGCTTTGACGGCGGAGGTGGCGGCGGCGGCGGAGGTGAAGCCATTGGAGGAGGAGGCGGAGGGGACTTTGGGGGAGGCGGCGGTGGTGGTGGTGAAGCATTTGGCGGAGGAGGTGGTGGTGGTGATTTCGGAGGTGGTGGAGGAGTTGGTGATTTCGGAGGTGGTGGAGGAGGTGGTGATTTCGGAGGTGGTGGTGGAGGAGAAGGAGGTTTCTGAGCAACGGGCCCTTCCTCTGAACCACATCAACGGTCCACAGGTGTATAGAGAAATAAAGGCTCCTCAGAATCACTTTGAGACCCGACACCTTCGATCCTTGGCTTCTTTGTGCTCGATGACGGATGACAAGCGTCAACCTTGAAGACTTCTTCGTCGCTTTTGTCCTTTCGGTCTTGGCATTCGAGGGAAGCAGTCCAACTTGAGCCTACTCTCAAGAAAGGTGATGTGAGATGGGAGGCGACGATAACTTCGAGGAGGGCCCTGTCAGCCGTGACCATCCGCGTAAAGACCTTTGTAATGTCTTCACCTGAGATCGCCAGGATACCATCACCGAGGCAAAGTCTCCCGTCTGAAGACACTCCCGCAGCTTCTGGAGTGCAAGTTTCCGCTCCGATGTCGATCAAGTCCGCGATACCGTCACGCTGAGCCATTCGCAGACAAGACTCACGTAGGTATGCGACGGACAAATGGAAACCTCTCCGACATGGGCAAGTCAGTGGATATCCCAGCAAGACTCCAGTTATGCTTACAGCATGTCAGTGCTTGTCGTCGATCGCGATCCGACAGGCCCCGTCAGAAAGTGTTTTCTCCGCGGCCGAAAACCGCAAACACCAGAGCCCGAGTCAGCGCTCGGTGAGAAAACGCTTCGCGGTGCGTCACTATGTCCGAGACGTTTGGCACCCAGCCGGATCCTGGGGACGTCTTTCATGCCGGGCAGTCTTCTAGAAGCAAAGAAGGGTGCGTGCCGGGCAAACTCAGCCTTGCCGTCGCAGACCCAAGACTTTGGCCAGGATTTGTCGAAACTGCCAAACGACGCCGTCTCTGCAGATCGCCCCCATCCGCTGCTGACCAGGTCTGCGTGAACGGATACGAGTTATCGAACCCCAAGGCTGCGTCGTGATGGCGGGGCGTAGGACATGTCATGTGGTCTGCAAGGTTTGGGGTTTTGTCGAGGCGCTGCCAAAGACTCAACAGCAAGTCAGGTTCTTCAACAAGTCTTCGGCTTCGAAAGCACGCATCCCCGAGCAAGCCGTATCCTTGCAATCGCAAAGACAATCCAGTTGCTTCTTTTCAATTACTCGGCGTAGCATAGAGCGTGCTGGAGCTGAGTATCGCAAGGTTGTTGATTCCGGGACTTGTGAACTCTGAGTTAGAAGTTGTGTAAGAGACCGTCAAGACTCTTTCACAAATCTTGAAAGCAGGCACCAAAGAGAGACAAGTCATCGCTTTCGGAGCGTGGAGTTGTTGGAGTTCTGCTGATCGCACAAGTAGGCCCGTTTCTGAAACGGTAGTGCGAAGGAGTCACGAATAATCCATTTTCGCGACGCATCACCAGCCAAAAGCTGGAGAAACCTTGTGAAGCCCACCTCGGCTAGAGTCTTTGAGCATCCTGGCCGGGACTCGTCGCTCAAAGTTGGTTGGTTTCTCCTTGACAAGGTACTGGGACAGGCACGAAGAAGAGGCGGAGTGTCAGTGTCGAGCTGTCTGCACATATCCACGGGTTGTTTCCTGAAACGCGCTTTCTCCCCCGCGCCAGCCATGACGGTTCAATTGGTGCGGTATGCCCTGCCACAACATGAGTCGTCGGCTTCTGGAAGCCCCGTGGAAGCAGCGGACCATGAGTCTGGGGCACGAGTGCGCAGAAGCCGCCACTGTTATAAGATGATTTGGGGTGCCGTGGTGACGAGATAATGGTCTGGATAGCAAGCTTTTGCGCAACCATCCGCAACCACCATCATGAAGTTCATGACGATACTTCCGCACGTCCTGCTGGCCACGGGCGTCCAAAGCGTCCTGGCGGCGCCGGGCAAACGGCAAGAGGATGCATGCGCCGTGGTCAAGAAAATGTTCACCGAGGCCGGTCCTCCCGGAGATCCAAATGCGAGAAAGTTGAAGCCAACCCGGGGCGTCTTCAAGAGGCAGCTGCCGAGCGACAAGGCGCCAAGGATTCCTGGCCAACCTGCTCAAGACTGCCTGGAAACCATCCCCTATGATCCGCCAAGGGCCAAGGCCTTCATCAGCGAGTTCAAGAAGTACCTCGAATTCCAGTCGACTCTTGAAATCCTCAAGGCGCCCCCAAAGACGTACGCCTCGGAGCCGGTCGACATTATGCAAGGCCTGGACGAAATCAGCAACAAGGATTACAAGAGCTTGTATGCTTTTGATCAAGACGTCAAGGCCCTGATCAGCTCCGCGCACGACTCCCATTTCGATGTACGCCCCTGCACCATGGGCATATTTGAGTTTGAGCGAGACCACCCCGGCATCGTATCGGTGTCGACGGACGGACTGTCGCCTCCAAAGATTTATTCGTTCACGGACATTCCTCTGCTCAAGCAGTCAAACTCGAGCGTTTCGGATATTGTCGAAATCAACGGCAAACCCGCCTTGGAGTATCTTGATGCAATCGCGCGCACATCCAACAGCCAAGACCCTGATGCGCGATGGAACGAGCTCTTCTTCTCTCCGACGTGGTTTGCGTCCAAGACGCTGCCTCCTACCGGGTCCTTCGTCAACAATCAAGGGATCTGGCCGGGTGAGGCGAAGACCACAATCAAGTTCAGCAACGGAACAACCGCCGATGTCGAGACCAAAGCGGCACCGCGAGGAGAGAAGCCGATCGATACGGGTGCCCAGGCCATTGACGCCTACTGCGTCCCCGAGCCTCCACGTAAGCAAGAGCCGGCGCCGCCGGAGAGGGGCCCCATCCGAGGCTATCCTGAGGCCGTCGTCCGCGATCCGAACAACCAGGTAACAGGGTACTTTCTGGACAACGAGACTGCCGTTATGGTAGTGTCGACTTTTGGCGGTGATGAGAAGGAAGGCTACTCGGCCACCTATTCGCAGACAGCCATCGACTTCATGAAAAAGGCCAAAGAGTCTGGTCGCGAAAAGATGATTGTCGACATTTCTGGAAACGGCGGAGGAGACCCGATTCGTTTCCTAAACCTTTTTCAGCTTTTCTTCCCGGAAAAGTTCCCCTTCGACGCACTCCGCTTCCGCCGACATGCCACAGCCGACACGATGACCAAGATCTTCTCCCAAGCAGACCTCAACCTATCGAACGAATTGGGCGTTGGTTTGGCGTTCAAGGCCATGAGCTTTCCCAACCAAAAGGATGGTTTTGCGACGGCGGAGCAAATGCTCGGTAATACTGAAGAGTTTGGCGCCCCGGTTTCGTCGCTATATACCCTCAACTTCACAACGGTGGCTTCCAACAAGGCTCCCATCGACGGGATTGAGCCCAAGCAGCCAACGTTCAAGGAGCAGCCTTTCAAAACGGAAAACCTTTTAGTGATGGGCAATGGCTGGTGCCACTCGTCTTGCGCAGGTTTCGTCAATATCATGGCCAATGTCGGAGGCGTCAAGACGCTGGCATTTGGCGGCCGACCGGCTGCCGGGCCGATGCAAATCATGGGCGGCGTCCGTGGAGGCTCAGTCAAGCAGATGGATGAGATTGATGGCATGATTGGTGCTGCCAACGAAGTCGCCCAGAACGCATCAAGATCCTCGGGCGAGGTGGCTAAGGAACTGCTAGATGGTGCCGGAGAATCACTGCCCATTGCGCTTGACAAGATGCCATACAAGCTCGACGCTCAAGTCAACTTTGAAAACACTTACCTCGAGGGCAAAGAGGACCGCCCATTGCAATTTGAGTTCCAAGCCGCCAACTGCCGCCTTTTCTACACAGCCGACAACCTCATCGACCTCAAGACAAGCTGGGCAGATGCAAAGAAAGCCACTTGGGGCGGAGGCAAATGCGTCGAAGGATCAGCCAACCAGGAGCCGGGTCCCGGTCAAGGTCAAGGCCAGGGACAAGGCCAGGGACAAGGCCCAGGCCAGGTGCCCAACGAGCCGCCGAAGGAAAAGACCATCTCTCAAGGGACAATTCCTCCCGGTCTCCCGCGATGTGGAGGTCCTCGATATAACTCGACTCGGATATTTTCCGCCTCGCTCAAGGTTGAGCATAGAATCGGAGTCAAGGTTGCGGGAGCTGCGAAATAAGATTTAGACGCCCCATATAGACATTTTAGATCTTTGATACCCGACACCATAGAATAACGTCTTCATTGTTTCTCAAGCATACCGATGTCCTGAAAAACCCTGTGATGCTCTTTGCACGTCTTGGCTGTAGGGTATGATCTCGCAGTCAGTCGACTAGGGTTAGAGCCGGCGACAAGCCGTCACCCCGGATGAAAAAGTCTCGATTTGACACCAGTAGAACCACAAAAGACGAGATGAGGACCTAGGCGATCGTGAGAATTGACTAGCCGCTTCGAAGCAGCCTTGCCAAGGCCCCAGGGGCTCTCGGATGGTCGTAGTGTGAGTCGTGACGCGGGGGTGAAATGACGCGCATTGGTCTCAGGTGAGCTTGACGGTGTCTCCAGCTTGGCAGAGTCCTGTACGAAGTACGCAGTAGAAACTTGGTTGTAGACTTGTTCACATAGAGCCGAGCAACGAAATCGTTCCAACGCTTTGCTGCGGCGGTGACGCGGACAGACCGGACAATTTGGCGCGGATGATCGGACACGGGAAATGCCGTTTGTCGTGGGCTTTCTGCAGCCCTCCCGCACTTGAGAGGGGGGGAAGAGATGCTCTCGTGGCCGGCGGCATGTGCGTCATTTGCATCATCTGCATGCAATCAACGGAAGAGGATGCGACGTTGTTGCTGTTGGTATAGAATCTGAATAGGAGGCTCCCGTCCGTTAATCTGACTAATGGATCCATGAATCCTTTCGTATCGATTCCTGCCTGAGGACTTCCAAGTTCACTTGCAGGTGACGTAAGGATGTTTACAGTGGGCGGATGAATCGTGCCCGGGTCGCCCGTGTTTGCGCCGTGGGTACAGTTTGGCTGGAGCAAGGTGGAATTCGATACCCGCATCCCCTGCAACATTGGCCGTGAAATCAAGTATCGACCCCACTCCCATATGCTCCCGCGCCCATACGTCGCCTCGTCGACCGTCACCTGCGCTCCTTGTATTTGGAAACAGGCGCCTCAAACCCTGGACTTACCCAACCCCCGCTTCATTCCCGCCCCAATCCCCATTGACGATACCCTCACTGCGCCCAACCTTTTCCCCCTCTTCCATCCTCTATTCATCAACGAGGCAGACACACCGAGACTTCGCCCAACATGGCATCCGTCGTAGAAAGATCACCGATGCATTCTCCACCAGGCCCAGATGTCAAGCGGCCCAGAGGTACATAGGTCTAGTCTTGGCATCTTCACGCTACCGAAATCATGGAGCGCTGACCAGGCTGTTGTCTCATTTGCAGGTATCCTCAAGAACCCCTCGCATCAAAAGTCACCGCCTCCGCCCATGCAACGTGAGCGGTCCATGTCTGGCAAAGAAGTGACGCTGGCAAATACTCAAATCAACGCTGGCCGACGGCGTTCTTCCTCCACAGCCGGACGACCCCCGGGGTCCCGACGCCACTCAGCCAACATTGGCGATCTCAACGAATCATCACAGCGTCTCAAATGGGACGAGGCAAATCTATACCTTACTGAGCAGGAGCGCACTTCGACTATGAAGATTGACGAGCCCAAGACGCCTTATGCCAAGCACTACGACCCTGCTGAGGATCCCTCCGACGAAGAAGATGGCAATCAGATGATTGACGATACTGATGGAGAAGCGCGAAAGACCTCCCGATCACGGACAGACGACGAGATTCCCGGCCTTTCACTGGGTGAGCCCGAAGAGGCGGTCCCTGAACCGATGGAAGGAATTCCCCGCAGCACGAGCGAGAAGAGCGTTCACGTCGATGACGACAGCATTACGCCCAGTGCCGAAGACGAGGCTGCCGGTTGGTCGCCCGAGGAACTCGAGAAGCACAGAAAATTCGAGGAACTGCGCAAGAAGCACTACGAGATGAGGAATGTTGCGCAACTGCTCGGACATCCCGAGGCAATTCCGGATGATGAGGATGATGATGGCGAGGCTCCACCGGTTCCTCCGATTCCAAACGGTGCTGCATAAACATGTCCAGGCGGTAAACAGACGCGCCCAAGAAACTCGACTCCTGCGGGACGGGCATGAGTTCGAACCACAAGGAGAACATGGGTGACACGACATGGTTAACGAATAAAGGACTGCATGGCGGCATGGCATACGTTTCCCCCTTTTGGCCTCGTTCGTCCCTGTGACGCGGAGCGACACACCACAAGTGATGGCATGTGGGGGAAGAAGCTCGTTGGCGTACTGCTCACGAAGAATTGGCGCAGAGGGATGATCGGTTACTCGCGGTCGAGTTATCCAGACTGTATTCAAGACCACTTGTAGTGATCCTCGGTTCGTCGACCCTTGATCCTCTCGTCGTAACTTGATTCATAACATTGCTGCTCAATCCGTCGTCTATCATGCTCTCTTTTCGTCTAATTTAGTCGTAGAAGTCACTACTAGGCATGTGCCCAAATCCGTGTGTTGTCCCTATAGCAGACCCTTTCGCGCGAGCTCAACTTTTCGCGCCGCTTCGCCAACTTTAAAACCTCCCTTGGAAACACAGATGCGTCTGCCATCGCCGAGCTCAAACTTTTCCTCGTGGTCGTCCCACGGGCAGGGGCAGTGATGGGGGAAATGCACGCAGGCCAACGTGTCGGCGCAAAGGTAACGGCTGCAAACAGCTACACGTCATAGGTTCAGTCAGCAGGCTTGTTTACAAGACAGGAGTTAGGCTGCGAACACTCAGAGTAATGCTTTTGGTAAAGAGAGGCGTCGCTTGGATTTGCGCGTTGTTGGTGGAATTGCTCGTGGCCAGAACCGCCGCCGCCAAACATTTGCTCAAAGAACCCAAAGTGTGCGGAGGCGAGGGACAAGAATGAGAGTAACAAAATGAGTATTTGATGCATCTTGAGACCACAGATACAGGTCGCAAGCCTCACGGATATTTCTTGAATTCGTATGCGACTCTGGATGAAAGGGCCGTTCTGAGTTGTAGCTTGTCGCAAGATGACTTGCTGGCCACTCCGACGTCAACGCTTATCGATTGACTAGCGTATTTCGGCAGCGACCTCAGACAGCCTGACTAATCACTACGAAAACTCCATGCAGACGGCTTGGACTGCAGGCCGTCACTGACAAGCAAGAAGCTTCGTCCTCGGCTACAAGACAGTCGATTCACACCCGCTCAAGGGCACACAGACGCCATGCGGCTTCTCACGATGCGGCGGCCGCTGATACAGGCCGCTGCGGCGCTCGTGACGCCGGCGGCAGCACCAGCCCTTAGCAGAGTCGCCGCCCGGACGGCGAGTCCCCTGAGCTCCCAATTGATAGCCAATATGCTGGCTCAAGGTCGGAGGCACGCGTCCGTCAAGGCGCAGGGAGCATACAAGAAGAAGAGCAAGCGGGGCATTCCGAACAAGCTGGGTGCCAAGCGGACAGGAGGTACGAGACGGTCAGAACCATGATACCCAGTCCTCATACTGACGCCGTCACCGCAGACCAGTTCGTCATCCCTGGCAATATCATCTACAAGCAGCGCGGCACGCTATGGTGGCCCGGCGAGAATTGCATCATGGGCCGCGACCACACGATCCACGCCATGGCCACAGGCTACGTCAAGTACTACCGGGACCCTTCGCGGCATCCGGATCGCAAGTACATCGGAGTGGTGTTCGACAAGGCCGACACGCTGCCGTACCCGCGACACGCCGAGCGCAAGCGGAAGCTGAACATGTCGGCGCACCCGATCAGGCAAGCCGAGGAGAAACCGGAGCTCTCGCCCTCGGGCATCCCCTACGAGGTGCGGCGGTTGCAGGCCGGCGAGCCGGACCGACTGCTGCGCCTTCGCGACGACTACAGCTACCGCGAGGACAACTGGCGCATCGGCCGGCTCGTGAAGACGACGGGCGTCCGCAAGATGCGCTTCCGCACCCGCAAGCAGTACTTCCGCCACCGTCGCTGGAGGCGCGAGCGTGAGATTGAGGGCCAGCGCAAGGCCGCCGCGCAGAGAAAGGCCGACGGCGAGGCCGGCATAGTCGTGGCCAAGAAAGTTATCAGTAAGAAGGCGGCGAAGAAGGCGAAGAAGGCGAAGGCGAAGAAGTAGTGAGGGCGTGCCTAAGTCCAGCCTGGGAGACGGGTGAAAGGGCCAGGACGTGGCTTGTACGATGTACGTTTTGAGCTGTTCGCATATACAATCCGTCAATGATGCCCCGCGCTTGCGCATTTTGCCTTTTGGCTCTCTCCCACCGTGATTATTTTCTCTGCTGGGCTGGGCGCAACACACTCTACTGTAGAGCTCTCTCTGAACCTACCCAAAGTTGTTCAACGCCACACGAAACTATACTATGAGCAAAGACCCGCCCCTCGTTCTTCGAAACTTCAGTTCTAAAGCCTAAAGGGCTGCCCGCATCTCGCGTCGCTAGTGTTTGTCCAGTAAACAATAGGCGGCGACTTGTTTACCAGATCAAACTTTGTGGGTGAAGCTTTTTGCCAACTGCAAGCCTCTCGCAGTGGCATCCGCCTCATTGAACTGAACAACTCCAGGCACAACAAGGGATATATATATAAGCGTCTCCTTGCCCTCTCTCTCCTCTCTTCGCTCGCATCTCGAATCCCGCATCCTCTTCGTCTCTCCATCGTGCCGTTTCCGACAAAGCTAACGATTCTGCCTGACTACCATCTATCAACCACCTCTACATACGCCAACTCTCAAACTCTGTTCTTCACCAGACTTCTCCCAGTGGTGAGAGAAACATGAGATCACCCGTTGATCGGCGCGCAGCTGCGCGTTCTGAGCTCCACTCGGAAGATTCCGACTGGGAATTGGAAAGTTCGTCCACGGTAGCTCACTCTCCCTCAAGCCGCCAGCCCCTTCGGGGGTCGTCTGTTCCAAGAGCTCCTGTTGTAGCGCCCTTGATTTCGCACAACTCACGCAATGCCGACACGCGCCAGCAGAGCGGGCCTGCTACCGTCCATGACCACCGGCCGCGGACCATGCTGGTCCCGACTGCGCGTGCCGAGGTATTCAGCCTCTTTGGCGATCCCGCAGCGCGACAGCAGAGTAGACTTGCCATGGAGTGTCCCCATATACCATCGCCTCGGCCATCGTGGGATCACCCTGATACGCTTCTTCCTCGGAGATCCATTCCTGTGAGCAACGCCGTCACTCCGCACCAAAGTCCCTTTTCTAAGGCAGGTTCCGATAAGACACTGTCCCAGTCGAGTCAAGCAAACCCCCTGGTCTCCAGGAGCTCCGTTCTTGATTGGGCTCGTCAGCAGAGCACTATTGTTGAGCAGAACCAATACCAACAAGCATGGTCGCCCAATTCGTCGCAGCCCGGGCAAAGTGCAGGTCAACCTGGCTCTGCGACCATGCCCTCTTGGAATCCTCTTCCTCCGAACGGTGCCCCGGTCAACAGGCGGCGTTCGCCATCCCCAGCTGCCGTCTCACAACCAGCAGCCAGCAGCTGCTACCCACGATTTTTTGACGGACATTTGCGCAGTGACAACGACAACGACAACAATACGGCGACCGGTAGTCGTCCTACCGGTTGTCGCCTCTCCCAGGATAACCGCAAAAACGTCGCCAAGGCTCACCAAGACCATGATAAAGTCCTCACCCGCCGCGAGGCCATGACGCACATTGGCCCCATCATCAACTTGATCGAGAATGCTGTATCGCCGCCCCACGGAATCCTGCTCGCTCTCGAACAGCGGTTCGACGAGGGTGATTCGAGTCATGGAGCCCCGTGCGCGCATCCAAATCACCCAGTGGCTCGCCGTCCACCACCCGGGCTGCCGTTACTTGCAAGGCCTCACCAGGAACCTGACTTGCGACGAGCACGAGGTGAGGATCAACGGCAACGAGCATCGTCGCAGCGTCGAGGAACACGAGAACTTGCTGCGCCACATTCGACGGGCCAATGAGTACCTTCTCCAAGATATTGGCTCCGTGCAGGAAGTCGAGGGCTTGACGAGAATGTACCTGGCAGAGTCGCACTGCCAACTCGTCAAGCTCATCAACTCGGCGTATCCCTACCTTGGCTTGCAGCACGCATTTCCATCGAATTGATGAATCTTCTTGCTTTGTCCTTTGCTTATACTTCTTGTAATTACTCGGGTGATTTCGCCGGCAAAGGTTGCGTCGATTGACGTTGTCCGGCTTTCTTATAATGCCATTCGGCAAATACAGTTGATCTGATGATAGGAATAAATAACCGCGCTGTCGTCATGACACAAATACTACTCTCCAAGTCGTAATGTCTTGTGTGTATATCTTTTATCCCGACAACTCGTCCACACTCTTTGGCCCGGCTCAACTCTCAACACATAATTCGTCTGTTGGAAGATTCACACTTTAGGGTAAGGGTTGAGCCCGAAGTAAATTAAATATCTAACCAAGGATCTGACAATAGCGCAGCCATAGTCTTCCAGCCAAAACAAGTGAGCAAGTTTCTGCAGTCACATGGTCACGTTCAGACAAAGTTTGGTTTTGTTTGGGTACGACGTCTCGATGAACCAGAGCCCTCGCCGCTATCGCAACGACAGAGGATGGAAAAAAGGATCAGTGACGGCCTGAGAGCGAACATGACTGTCCAAACACTTGGCCTCTTTCTTGAAGGAGGCTAGAAGCTTGACGGGCATGCGTGTAGACAGAGTCATCCTTGTCTCTCGTAACAAACATGGACTTGCAGGCAAGTCGCCGTCGCACGATGCTGCGAGTGGCTTCTTGGGGGCGTTCTCGATAGAAAACCTTGTTATCACGACTATAACTATAACCACCAACTATAACCACCCCATAAGAATGACAAGGACTATGAACCAGTGATTGTCAGTTCTTCCGTGATTCGCCTTCACAATGTCGTCGGGGACGATGTGGTGGAGGTCGCTCCAGTCTACGATAACGCTGGGAAAACGACGGCACTCGCAGCGGCAGAGATTGGTCTGGCCATGTAGACCTCATGGTAGCCAAGCCGGTTGTCTAGTCTTGCGTCACGGAACAGGCACTTGAAGACATCGGCAAAACTACTGGAGAGCAGACGAATACAAGAAGGCGAAGTCAATAATACCAGGGTATAGACAACACGAGCCCGGCTCTGCCGCGAACTAGTTTCCGCTTGAATACATGAAAAAAAAACACCAATCAACTCCATTCCCGGGTCCAAGTCCCGTCAATAACGCCCAAAACCCGACACGTGAAGAAAATGGATTCTTCATTGGATAGCGACAATAAGGGAGTTGATGGCACCCGACGTAACAGCGTTTGCGTCAACCTTTGTAACGGCGCCGGAGGCAAAGTTGAAGACGTCCCGGTTGATGAAGCCGTTCCAATCGAAGCCGCCGACCAGTGACTTGGCAACACCGCCGACAACGGTTCCAAAGGGAATCGACTGCCCCTTTTGTTAGCAGGTACACGACTAAGGTGAGGGAGACAGGGTGGATGTTGTTGCTACATACTTGGATCTGCGTGTTTTGGTCAATGGCAGTGTTGAAGCCCTGCGGCACAACCTCGTTGTAGTTGACAGTCATGGAAACGTTTCTTAATGCCTCGACGGTTCCCTTGAGAGCTCCGTTCATGTCGACTTTGCGCTGCGCAACAGTCAGTATGCACCCCAAAACCAGAACGTTCAATCACGTGCGCGGTCAACTCACCGTCTTGATGACGTCGTTAACACCGTTGAGAACGTCCGTCACAATCGAGCGCTTGTACAGTTCATCTCTCTTGGTCAAGCCAGGCTCGGCGATGAGGTTTACCACTTCTGAGACGACTTCGCGGTAGTCTAATCCGCGCTGCACCTGGCATTAGCCTTGGAGCTTGGAGGATGTGTGTTGTAGCAAAACTCACTGCGCGGATCATCTGGTGGACGCGGGCGACTTGCTCGGCGTCGATAGACGGGTTGCGAGCGGCTACCTGGGGGCCTGGCTTGGTCAGCTTGGGGTTTATCCTTGTTCGCGGAAACTTTTGGTCGTGGAGACTTTAAAGGATTGCAATACTTACCGATGAGGTCGCTCGAGGCCGATGCCAAAGAAGAGGCCGTTGCCAGGAAAAGGGTATAAGCGGATGAGAACTTCATGTTTGCCGTCAATGTCGAAGCGTAGGAACAAATTCACTGATTCTGTGTGGGATAGAATAAGAAAGAAGGATCTCTAGAAGACTTGTACTCTGAGCGGAAATGTTCTAGGAAAACGGGTACACAACGAGATGAAATGGAACATCAAAAGACGAGACGCTTTCTCTGCCCTTTGGGGATGGACCGGACGAAGACAATTAAATAGCAGAGAACTTGCGCAACTAAACATGATTGAATGTAACCCCGCTCAATGAATCGTGAGCAACTGAGAGGATCCCCTGTTTTACGAGATGACGAGAAAATGCAACGTAAATCCCGTTTCATCGACACCGTTCGTTTCACCAAAGACGGATATAGCAGACAAGTGGGGTATGGAGGCGCTGTCATCCCTCCCCGGCTTGCTGCGGCTCTGTATTCTTCTCGCAACGGCTGAAATAGTAAACCTGCCAGGGCCACACGAACCTGTCAAAGCTGTGTTGCTATCACTGGCTTCCGAGACTCCTCCCAGTGCAAGCGCCCCTTGATCGTCCCTAGTCACCAGACCAGCCAGCGTGGACATTGAGCGTCGTATTTTAAAACGGATAAATCGATCACGCTCTGTAGATGACGGGGGATCGCCCCTCAGCTTGAACCTCTTCATCTGTTGTTTCCCAGTTCTCTGATGTCAACTGGGGGATCATAGGCATGTGGAGCTTTAAGTGATAGAAGACAAATATATGGAAGGTATATAGCCTAGCGTAGTGGCTCTGTAGGGGGGAGGATTATATGATGATACCCCTCTTGTCTGTAGACCCGATTTTCGTGTATTTAATGAAATATAACGCACCTTTGGTATAGGGAGTATGATAGAAGAGGATACGCTGTTCGCGTCCGGAACCAAGTTTATCCAGACTTTTAATTACCGTCGATTTGCGCCTCCTGCAACTTTTCTACTTCTTCCGCTCTTTCTTTACTTGAAACACACATACAAACCAACTAAGAGGTTTCTTGGCATCACAACGGTCATGCAAACTTTTCAATTCTTTCTGCGCCTCCCATACGAGATACGTGTCATTATATGGCGTCTTACTTTTGAGCCTCGTGAGGTCAAGCTCCAGGTGCGAGCTCCAGCATTTGGTGATTCCAAACCATACCTCAGACGAGTCACAGCGCCACCAGCAGCAGTACACGCCTGTCGCGAGGCACGATACTTAGGCGATTACCAGAAGGCATTCAATTATCTTGACCACGACGGTCTCAAGTATGCCTGGGTCAATTTCAATCTCGATATTATCAATGTCGGGGCCGATATCCGTTTAGTAGAAATGAAACCTGATGCGCACCGCATTATTCGGCTGAAGTTTCGGCGCGAAAACGAGGAATATTTCTTCCATTGGGAATCTGCTTGCCTAGAAATGTTCTGTAACGCGGTTGAGATATATGTAGAGACGTATTCTTTGATGCTTTGGTATAAGACATGGGAAGGGACTTACTGGCCTTGTGAAAAGCAGAATTTGTGGTTCATCCAGATGGATACTGGCGAAATGAAGAACAGCTGTGCGCTAGATGATGAAGGAGACGAATGTCGAGTATAGCCGCGAATCTGAGGAAGACAAGGTACATAATTTCGATAATAGATATTGTGTTAACAAACTCTAAGAAGCTATTTATAACGGCCCTCGCTCTGTCCCCTTGTTGACGGGAAATTCCTTGAACCCCGGGGTCTGAACTTGCCGTAGCATAGAGAAGTTCAGCGACTGAGTGCGGTATCTGCAACGTAACGGATCCGCGATTCAGGTGACGCTTGCCCCGTTGCAAGATTCGTCTTGCCTTCTAACACGAAGTCGTGGTCTTTGAGCAGTTTTCCACCAGAAGGCTAGAGCTGACGCAGCTAGATTACGTGTCTGTGACAGCACAGCTCGGCACCGCCAAGCTGTCGCTTGCGTTGCCGAAGAACAAGAGTGCGATTCAGAATGATCACACCAAAAACGCAGACTCTGCCGGTTCGATCAAATGACACTCCCGAATGCCCTAGACTATCAAGACCCCTGGTTCCGTTGGAGTGGTAGCTCCGGCGATACGGGATAACATACATCTACATTTCAAGAACATGAACATATAGCAGCCAAAGTTCGATTAGCGGTACCCCATTATCGACTAGGCTGTCATTTATTTTCTCTCTGTTGAAGCGCATATCATAAGTTATGTTGCATGGACAGTGCATCGGCCCCTTGCCGCATGTTGGTACCAATTTTGCTGATCTCGGAATCCAATCAAATGAGGCCACAAGATGAGACAGACTACGAATTGCCCTAAAGTCCAGCGCAGCCAGCTGAAAGATCTGGGACCCGAGACATGAGAAACAGTGGTGGGTTAGCAGGCGGTGGACTGTCCTTGGTAAAATATCACATGCATGAGATCAAGAGAGCTTAATATCTTTATTTATTCGTGCTCTCGACAAGTCGCCGAGGCCATGTCACCTCGACAGCAGTCACTTCTCGAGATGGAGTGCTCCAATGAACAAGCGATTTTCCTCTCCGGCCCCTCTCCACTCGCCCCAGATGACTTCTCTCTTCGGCACATTGAAGCTGGATGCTCTCTGTCATATGTTTACGGGCAAGAGAGCAGCATTCCCAAAGCCCAGAATGAGCCTCGAAGACTCCCAGACAGCAGTCATAACTTGGAGTCCTACGAGGAAGATCATGGAGAGGCGAACGGCACCCTCAACCACAATGATCACGATGCTGGTTCGACTTCGTCAATGGCTAGCTCACATTACCGCTGGGGGAAAACAGATGTTCCAGTAGAGTCAAGCGCAGATGGAGTCGACACAGGATCGGATGAGAAGTTTGTCGCAGGCCCATTCCGCTATCTGCATGGGATACCCGGCAAAAACACTCGCGGACACATGATCACTGCATTCAATGCGTGGTTGAACGTGCCTTCGACCAGTCTGAAGATTATTACGGATGTCATTGGGATGTTGCATACCGCTTCGCTCATGGTCGACGACATAGAAGACGACTCTCAGTTTCGTCGAGGCGTGCCGGTCGCGCATAAGATATTTGGCATGCCTCAAACCCTAAACAGCGCAAATTATTTCTACTTTCAGGCGCTCTTTGAAGTGCAGAAACTGAAAAATCCGGGTGCAGTCGCCATTTTCACCGAGGAACTCTTACAGCTGCATTTGGGCCAGGGCATGGATCTCTACTGGCGTGATGCGCTTATTTGTCCAACGGAAGAGGAATATCTCACCATGGTTGCAAAGAAGACCGGTGGTCTCTTTCGACTCGCTGTCAGACTCATGCAAGGAGAATCAACCATGAACTCAGTGCCAGACTGCGTCCCTTTGGCGGAGACTCTCGGAGTCGTCTTTCAGATTCGCGACGACTACTGTAACCTGGTAAATGCGGACTATCGCAATCAAAAGGGCATCTGCGAGGACCTGACGGAGGGAAAGTTTTCGTTTCCCATTATACACAGTATCCGTTCCAACACTTCCGACATGCAGCTTCTGAATATTCTCAAGATGAAGACGGACGATTCAGCAGTGAAGCAATACGCGGTTCAATACATGACCCGCACAGGCAGTCTGGAGTACACCAAGGCTGTCATAAACAGCTTGCTTTGTGATGCAAGAGATTTAGCAGAGAAACTGGGGGGAGAAGACCGTCAGATATATGACTTGCTTTGCAAGTTGGCTGTATAATTGAGCGTATTTAGACAAATGGCAATCAGTCACCAAGAAGCCCGCAGAGAGGACATTTCATTTTGCCCATCAGCAGTTGGTATTGTCTTCCGTCAAAAGTCAGATCAAGACGATATTGCTAGATGAGCACATGCAAATATGACTGACGTATACGGCAATTTCGATGTTTCCAAGTCTCACTTCACTGGCCGCTGGTCTTGTGGAGATAAGCATCACGGCACTGTGGTGCTCGGAGCACCAGGAGTGAATGCATCTAGTCTGCGCATTCAAATATTATTGTTAATTGAGTATATTGTGTAGTAAGTCAATGTAGGGTCTTTCATTGAGTCAAATGCCACATGACGTGGAGTGACGCTCCCGATCGCTAGTCGATTTCTCAAGCTCCTCGCCCCACGGTTCTGTGATAGAGCGAGCCGATCCTGCACCGAAAGAGCGGTGTGTGTAGCAAAAGAACCATGATCCATGAATACAGATAGTGTGGTGCAGTGAGTAGGATATCCGGGGTTTATGGTCTGAGAAGTGCTTTCCGGACCGATTTACACCGAACACGCGGCACGGGAATTAGAATCATGAAAGTCTCCCGTTTTGTCTTGACACCCCATGCTGGTTGGTTTCTGATCACGCGGTTGGCCTAGTGAAAGCTAGGAAACGGCATGAAAGCCTTGACAAACATAAGCATGTTCCTGGCATCCTGCATGAGGCTCAAGAAGCATGGCCAAGAGCTAAACATCTATGCGTCTCACTAGTTGATTCAGCTCTCAACATGTCAAAACACTCACAGATTGATTCAGTCAGGATTATCTGGGAGATATGGATTCTATTCACTAATTTCATGTATGTGTGCAGTCTAGATGCTCTGTAGGGTTCCATCCTAGTTCGTTCTCAGACCACAAAGTTGGGACCCTGCGATAGGTAGCAACGATTGTCAACTCGGAGATGCTCGCCACGAGGCCCGTCAGGAATCGGATCAAGGCACTCGCCTCGCTAGTACCGCAGCACCAAAGGCCGTACGCGGCGCTTTCGAGAAGCGTATTCTCCAGAACCACCTTGTCCCGCACTGAGCACTGGCCCATGGCGGGCTCCGAGGCTGCGAATAGGGCTGGCCATTCAAGGATGCTCATGACCAGCATCTCGACGGTTTCGTAAATAGCCCTCGAGTTGCCTCCCAGCTCCTGCACAAGCGGCTCGACAGGCTGCCATAGTTGATCCAGTGCTCGACGAACAACTGTCTCGTCGTGGTTTTGCGACTCGACGAACCTCGACACAATATGGCTGACCAGGCTATGTCCGGGGCCGACCTCAGCCAAACGACCGCATCGAGCTCGCCAACACCTGCTGACTGTGTCAACGTCGACTTCCGCGGGCAACTTGGTGCTCAATGGACGCCAGTCACTGCCATAAGGTATACGCGACCATCCGTCCTGCGTGACGGAACCGCCTGCGATGAGCCAACCCCTGCTTGCGGCGCCGGGAATCTCGACAC
This sequence comes from Hirsutella thompsonii MTCC6686, assembly GCA_000472125.2. Taxonomy (NCBI): domain Eukaryota; kingdom Fungi; phylum Ascomycota; class Sordariomycetes; order Hypocreales; family Ophiocordycipitaceae; genus Hirsutella; species Hirsutella thompsonii. Next base: position 72,814 of record APKU01000193.1, read on the forward strand.
TGCGCGCCAACCATGCATTCTCAAGGCCGCGGTATCGGAAAGCCAAGGCATACATGGCCGTGAAGCCGACAGCGACATCCGCTGCGCTTTCATGCAGTTCTGACCCGCAATCGCAGTCGCATACTCGGTTGAGGACGTCGGTGCAGAAATCTGCGAGAACTGCTGGATCACACTCTCCGCACTGGCTGAGCGCGTAGACCAGAGAGTTGCCCCCTTCGCCAATGGTCCTGTCCAGCGCGTAGTCCGAGAGGTCGTTGAGCCATATCGTGATGTCGTAGCAGGAATCGACGAGTGGACATGTCTGAAGGCTGGTGAGCCGGTTGAGCCTCTGGCCAAGTGACCAGTCGTGGCACATGAAGTAGGGCACAACACCCCCGTCGTACCATCGCATATGTAGCCAGGTGTTTCCATCTATGCCAGTTTTACTTGTCGTAGTCAGAGACTCGTTTGTAGACTCGTCAGTCTTGTGACCCGTGTGCCTTCCGTACCCGGGCCGTGTCAGGACTGCCGCTATCATTTCTGCCCCTTCCTTACCTCTGTCATTGTGTCTGGCAATGGTCCCGAAGCCCTGTAATGATACCTTGAGAGCTGCAGCAGCATACTTTTGATCCTCTCCGTCCGCAGTTCCGGCGTAGTCTGGAATCGTACAAGCCATTGCCGCCTGCTGAAAAGCCATGATGGGCTGCATTGCCGAGTCCCTATACAGCGACACGACAGAGAAGCTAAGCCAGACGCTCGTCATCAAGTCATACTCTGCCCACATTCCTGTCGAGCCAGTCAATGAGGAAAAACTATGCATCTGCACAGCCCTGCTTGCCCCTTTGACGGCCTTCGTGCCTCCGCTGGCAGCAGCTGTTGCCGCTGAAGCCACAGACAGTCTGACGGCGGCGTATTTCTCGTTGAATTCGTAGACCGTAGGTGATTTTAAGCGATGTGCTGTCCATTCACCTAGGTCAGCCCAGGCAGGCACTGCGACGGTGGACAAGTCTGGCTTTGGCATGGGGCATCCGTTGCCATCACATACGTAGCAACCTCGATGCTCTGCGTTGGAGTTGGAAGCAGCAGAAGTGCTGACAAACTGTGTCATCTCGGGCTCGGGCTGGGGTTCCGGATCAAGAGGTCTGGCTTCCAGGCGTGCTGAATCTCTGGGGCTCGGAACCGTAGCTGACATGGAGCCATCAGTCTCAGCAACGGGTGGTGAAGTCTTGACTTTCGTAGTCAGTCTACTTGGGCCAAGTCTTTGCAGATAGCGCCAGCTGCTACGTGCGAGAAAGCTCAGAGCCTTCAAGGCACGTAACGTCCAGGCTTCCGACGTCGAAAGTTCGCCTAGGAACTGCCGTAAGCGTCCCCATGGTGTCGTGGCCGACCGTCGACCTCGGACTCGAAACAGGGGGACTTCAGCGGATTTGGAACTGGTGATTTCTGGCGCTAGGTCGCTTATACATGCAGTTGTGATGGGTCCGTCACGGACTTCTAACTTGGCTCCCAGTGTGCTCCATAGCCGAACATAGAGAGGTTGGGTTTCCATTGTTCGTTTAGTATCATCGATGTGTTGGTACCATTGTTGCAGCGACTTGAATCGCTCCGATAGAGCCGTTTCCATCGGAGAAGAAGCCATTTCTGACAATGTCGGCAAATAGTACCCAGATCTACTGCATAGGAATGGGGTTGGAATACACAGAAGTTTGGAAATGGTCAATTGGGCGGTCGAATACATGTACTGTAAGAAGTGTTTTTTATATGTTGCCTACATGTACTTTTCTCACAAGCCAAACGCCTCACCATGCCTTGATAATATGGGAGCCCGTCCGTATGCAATACTATAGTCCCTAGATCACCGAGAAAGTACGGTAGTCAAGTAAAATAGTCTACACAAAGCAAGAAGGGCCGCTCATGTTATGGCTCGGCTACCGAGAGGGTCTCGATCTAGTAATCGGTTGAGACCAGGATATAAATATCCGTAGAATAGACTTCACTCGATTGGGTAATGTTTCTGAAAGGTGTACTCAGACCTTCTTATAAATTACCCAACATGCACTTCTTGAGGACTAGCATTTAGAAGTGATGCATGGACTATTCGACAACCTACGGAATCGTGCAGACAAAGAAAGTCTTCTAAGATGCTGGGTCAAGCAAGCATGCAGTCATCGTGTGATGTAGTCAAGGAACAGCGTTTGGTTGAACGTTCGGTCTGACATCACACCGCTCTCACGTCAAGACCAGGTTTCTCAACTTGAAACATGCATCGTTGACCGGAAGCAAGCATGACAAGACTCGTGAAGACATTTCACAGACATGCACGCCTGAAACTGAGTATTCGGTATAAGCTTGCAGTGCAGACTTCAACGGACAATAGTGGACAGGACGATATCAATGAGCCAAGTATTTGATGTGCAACATTACAAGTTGGTCAACCAATGAAGGTGCCGAGACATCACCAGAGACTCTTAGAGACTCCCAGAGATATCAATGCAAGAGATAATGTGATGCCAGAGAAACCCTTGTCTATAGAAGTCAATGGCACGTTCAGCTGGGCAAGTACACCATGGCGTTGGCACTCCCCCCCC
>APKU01000194.1:0-74382 GCA_000472125.2 Hirsutella thompsonii MTCC6686
GGGGGGGAATCTCCGGAGATGGCGTTGGAAGCGCGCCGGCCTTTTCGCTCATCCATCCATTTGTCTGCCGCCCCATCTGAGTAGACGCGCTTGTTATTAGGCATTACAGTAACTTACAGTAGGAGAGGAAGCAAAGTAGAGTTGCATTGCCTCGGCTCTTCCCGAGTTGTGTCATTCAGACACGACAGCAAAGTCTCTAGGACCATCATCAGCCTCTTTCCCTCCCTCGTCACCAACTGCATTTACCGCTCACAGACACTTGGGCCTCGACGATCAGTCCAACCTCCTCCCGCTTCTCCCTGCGTCGTCGGGCACCGGTGTCCAGCCGCTTGCCACGCGCTGCAGAGACAAGAAGACAAGAGTCGGACTAAGTTACGTTCAGCTCTCCAAGACAAGGGTGCGCCTAGAACACGCAGCACAATAAGTTGGTGTTTGTTTTTTCGGCTCTGGCACTCGTTTAAGCGTGCCACTTTGCCCCCATGACACGCAGCACACACCCTTTACTCCGTACACAATGACCAATCCACGTTCATCCCGACGCACCATGATGCAGCCTACAGATGCCCGAAGCGGCACTGGCCAAGAACGCCTACTGTACTCTCGTGCTGCCTTGGCTGCGTCGACGCTGCAGGGTACCGGGCCCGGGTCCGTGGAACCACGTTGGCTGATCGATGGCTCTGTAGCACAAGGCTTATGGCTGGAAGAGGCCACGCAATAAATGATGTTCTGGATGCGTTGGCTTCTCCATGTCATGCTCACACTTTGACTCTGTTCCTCCTACTTGTGGCGTATTCGACTGACACCCAACGGCGACAAGTTCGATTGTCTTCCTGGAAATCACGACAGGTAAAGATTAGCCATTAGATCGTACTCTCCCAATGCCATCCTTTCAACATGGCCATGAGAAGCCTTTCACCGTTCATTTACAATGTCATCTTCCTCTGATACCTTTACATGCGATTTTGAGTGAAAAGACAGCATGTCTCGGGATTTGACAAGGCAGTCCAGGGTAGGGCCAATCACATTGAACTACACGCCGTCCGGTTAGAGTCAATGTTTTTCACTGCACTACCCGCGGATGCTAGTGAAGTCGAGAAGCTGGCAATTGGCGAGAGTCGTTCAATATTCTTTTCACCTTCGATAGTTAAAACGTATTCTTGAGAAAAAAGTCTCGCAGATTATTCCATCAAACTGTCTACAAATACGAGAAGCGGCTTGAAAGCAAGTTTAGGCGTTCGTCAATGCAAACATTCAGGGTTCAGCGGCAATGAACAATGCACCAAGTCCAACAGCCTGGCTCCCGCGACTCGGCGGATAGTGTGAAGTAGGCAGACCCCTGACCAAGTGCGATAGCTCATTTTGGCTGCAAGATCTGGTGGTAATATCGTGATAATGACTCGTCTCAAATTGATTGTGTGCGTTGCGTCAATTAAGTATGATAAGCGAAGCCAGGGGTGAGTGAAATGATGTCAACGGCTTGACTTTGATAGACGCTGCGTGAACCGACAAACACGCCAAACACCATTATACTGTAGTCTTGCGACTCTGCGAGGATTTGCTATCTTAATGAATCTGCTACATGAATGGCGGAAATCACCTTCCACAAACGATGGAGAAGAGACACGAATCAATGCCGGTCAATTGGACCCTAGATCATAAACATTGAATTGTAATTCGGTCTTTAACAAGCCATTTCCGGTGAACAATGCGGCGCCGAGGGTCTGCCTGTGGGACCAAATTGCCTGTAGGGATCCAGCGAGCTATTTACCCCACGGGCCTCGGGCTCTAATAAATGCATCGTGAACGCCGATCCGACTGCTCAACCTCAAGGGCAAAAACGGACTGCAATATGCCAATTGGTTTTCAGTGCTCTCCTGCCTTTTCTGGCATCAAGTCTTATCACCATACAATGAGAAGGAGCAGCCGTTGCCCTTGCTTCCGTTGACATTGACAGCCCCTCCCCCACTTCATGTCGTCACTACCCGGGGTCTCGAAGCTGCAGCAGCCAGTAAGCGTCATGGAATTGTCATCCATGATGCACGCTTTCCGCTGCTTACCCTTGCATTGCACTTGCCGTTTCAAACTTGACTGCCGCCTGCATCGTGAAGTCGCTCTTCCGAGTCACTTGTTCTCATCAATCAAGAGCTTCAGAAGTTCAATCTGAAGGGCCAAGGCGTGACAGAAGACATCTCGTAGACCTTGTGAGCTCTTGCATTCCGAAGCTTGTGCCAGCTTGAGCCGGCTCAGCGTTCGTCACAGCTGCATCTTCGACTCTCCCTCTAGCTCTTCACCCTCCATTTCGACCTCTAGCTTTCGCATCCTATTTCGACTGGTTGTTCCTGCATCCCTCTTCCCATCCCATCCAACTCACTCGAGCTGCAGCCCTGTGCCGCCCATTCCGTCGGCCCGCACTCTTCCCCTCATCTCTTATCCCTCCTTCCCCTCCTGTTCCAATTCTTACTTCCCGTGCCACCGGCTCTTCAGCCCTCTGCCTCCACATGCACTCCTTCCGCCAGTGCTCCAGGCTTCTTCCTCCAGCAAATCCTCGTCTATTACAAAAGTCTTATACACGCAGCTTTTCAACAAGTCTTCGCGCCATGGCTCAAGAGTACAAGCTCAAGGACATCTCGTCCCTTTCTCTCGAGCCCGGATCTAAACGCGAAGTTGAAGTCGAGGGCATCAAGGATGCAAAGGTCCTGCTTGTCAACGCTGGCGGCAAAGTTCAGGCACTTGGTGCAAAGTGCACTCACTATGGAGCCCCCTTGGTCAAGGGTGTCTTGACATCGTCGGGTCGTCTGACTTGCCCGTGGCACGGAGGTCAGTAGCGAGCCACCCCTGACACGAGGCCTAGGAATGGCCATCCAGGATGAGATACAAGAACTCACACTTCATCAATAGCCTGCTTCAACGCCAAGACGGGCGATGTCGAAGATGCTCCTGCCCTCGATTCCCTTCCCGTATTCCCCGTGACCGAGCGTGACGGCGCCTTTTACATCACCGGAGACGAATCGACCATATCCGCATCTCGCCGCAAGCCCACCTTCAAGTGCAGCGGCAAACCGAGCTCGGCCACAAATGACAAGGTTGTCGTTGTTGGAGGAGGGTCAGGAGCCCTGGGTCTCATCGAAGGACTCCGCGAAAAGGGCTACGATGGAGCCATCACCGTTATTTCCAACGAGGGCTACTTGCCAATCGACCGAACCAAGCTCAGCAAGGCCCTCATGACGGACCCGGCCAAGCTCGCCTGGCGCGACAAGAGCTTCTTCGACAGCGGATCCGTCGAATGGGTCGATGGCGAGGTCAGTGGTGTCGACTTTGCGGCGCGGTCCGTTTCGACAAAGGAGGGAAAGTCCATCTCATACAGCAAGCTTGTGCTTGCCACTGGAGGCACTCCGCGGAAGTTGCCGCTCGAAGGCTTCAAGGATCTCGGCAACATCTTCACTTTGCGCAAGGTGCAAGATGCAAAAGCCATCGTCGACGCCATTGGCAACAAGGGAAAGAAAATTGTCATTGTCGGATCCTCGTTCATTGGCATGGAGGCAGCCGTCGCCACCTCAGAAGGCAACACAGTTACTGTTCTCGACATGAGCAAGACGCCATTGGAGCGTGTACTTGGCGAAAAGATTGGCAGCGGCATCCAGAAGCTCGTCGAGGGCAAGGGCGTCAAGTTTTACATGGATGCGGGAATCGAAAAGGCCGAGCCGTCAAAGTCGGATCCGTCCAAGGTCGGCGCCGTCTGCCTCAAAGACGGCACCAGACTCGAGGCTGACCTCGTCATTCTTGGCGTGGGCGTGGCACCAGCGACGGAGTACCTTAAGAATAACAGTGCAGTGCAACTGGAGAAGGACGGCTCGCTCAAGACTGACGAGAACTACGCAGTCTCTGGTCTCAAGGATGTGTACGCCATTGGCGACATTGCCACCCACCCATACCACGGCCCCGGCGGCGAGGGCACACCCGTACGCATTGAGCATTGGAACGTGGCGCAGAATTCCGGTCGTACCGTAGCTGGGAACATTGTCGATCCATCTAGCACCAGAAGCCACTTCATCCCAGTCTTTTGGTCTGCACTTGGCGCTCAGCTGCGCTACTGCGGTAACCCAGCTCAAGGGTGGGACGACCTCGTGCTTAATGGCAACCCCGCCGAGGCCAAGTTCGTCGCATACTATGCCAAGGGCGATACCGTCGTGGCAATGGCGAGCATGGGCATGGATCCAGCCATGACCCAAAGCGCAGAGCTGATGCGGTTGGGCAAGATGCCGTCAAAGAGTCAGCTGAAGGGCGGGATGGATATCATGGATGTGGGCATTCCAGCATAAGAGAAACTGGCTGACAATGTAACGAGGAAAGTTCTAATGAATGTACACGTCAAGACTAGAATATAATCAAGAATCTAGCTTCTTGTTCAGGTCACCACAAGACCCTCAGCTCTCACTCCGAATACTCGGCAGAATACTTGTCAGCATCTTCCAAACAAATCACTCAGCTGATCTCATCTCCAAACAGCTTCAAGACTCTTGATCGCCGTACAAGCGGACGGTACACGATACTCGCGGTTGGCACCACCTTCCCAAGTGACAGCGCCATCTAACTTGACTTTGACATATTTATACTCGATTTCTGATCCTGCCACAAGCGGTACCAAGCCTTGCCAAGTGGGCTTTTCGGGCGTGTATTGGGATGCCTGTAATGAAGGCGCACGGGTCGGATCCCATGAGCCTAACGCCTCAACGTTGCCGACGACCTTGATAACATCGCCCCATTCTGTCGACGCGATGACCTAGAAGGGCACCGAAACCCGCTTGCACTCGTCAATCTTTGCCTGAGAACCGGCGAGAGGAGTGGCCTCGTCCTCGGCGTACGCAGGATCTCCGGGCAGCGACTTCGTGGGACACGGGCCGAACTGGGCAGTATCCGGCTTTGGCGCGCTCTTGTCCCGGTACCATTCGTCGACCTTGCCGGCCGAGGAGAGCTCGAGCCTGTCGGTGCGGTACATGTCCGGCTCGGCGAAGAGGTGCGTGTCGTTGAGGATGCAGATGCCGTGGTTCGGTATGAGCCCAATCACCCTCGGCCCCTGCTGCGTGACACTGGCCGTGGGCGCGGCGGCTTGATTCGGGTCCTGCTCCGGCGAAGGTGCTCGTAGTATCTCGTTGCTGTAGCACTTTGGACCGGCTGCCGCTGGGGGATCTAGGGGCAAGGCCTCGTCGCACTGGTCGAGGTTTTCTGGCGTTGGCCAGGCGGGCCGCTTGACCCATTTGTCCGTGGAGAAGTCGAAGTAGGATGCGTCGCGGCGGCGGTAGTATGCGTGGTTATCGAGAAGGCACCAGTCTCTGGCGGCTGCGTTTCGTCCAAAGGCCGACTCGAAGCCGAGGGCTTTCGGGGGTTTCTTGTCAACTCTGGCGTCCTTCTTGTGTTCGCTAGACGAGTATTCGTGGGACGTCTTGGCTTGTCCGCCCCGATTCAGATCCTCAAATATGCTGACCATTTGTGCGTAGGGCTCCCCGGCGCCGTCGAAGATGGGAACTTGGAACTCGCAGGGCTCTGAATAGGGGCGTTGACGTGTCGACAGATGCCCGCGACGCGCGCGTAAAACGTCCACGTCTCAAAGTGGCAGTAATGATGCGCCGGACAGATGGACTCGATGCTGAACCCCTGCGACTTCCAGTGGCCCGTCGTCTCGTGCATGCCGTTGCTCGTCGTGTTGGATATCTCGAGCGTGACGCCGGCGCTCGAAAAGCCGCGCTGCGAGACGAGGCCGAGGGAGAGCCCGTAGGAGCGGGAGACGTGCGCGCCGACGGACCAGCCGATTGTCGAGGTGTCGACGGTCGTGATGGAGTGGTCCATGAACATTGGACTGCTCTGAGGCTGGGTGGTTGCCTCTCGTGGCCCGGAGGACTTCTTGATGTGCACCGTGATGTTGACGTCCTTGTTGATGAGCTTGCGGTGGCGGATGACGATGCTGTCGAAGGCGATTTGCTGCTCGATCGGTCCCATGACCGGGGGATTCGCCCAGTCGATGCAGTACGTGCTTGCGAGATCGGCCTTGACGCGCTCTTGAATGGCATCGACGTTGTCTGGCGTCTGCGTCGGCTCTTCCGAGATGAACACGACTGCCGTCAAGGGTATCCCGTCAGACTCGAGGATGGGCGTGCGAATCTCGCAGGCCGCCCCCTGGCAGAGTCCGACAATCTTGACGTAGTACGTCCATGTCTCGAAGCGACACGCATGGCCCGCCGCGCAAATCTCCGTCCTTTTGCGAATGTCAGTGGTGTATGAGCCCTGATTCTTGACCTTGAGAGACGAGTCCATCGTCGAGCCTGAACTGGCCCCGGAAATCACAAAGGGCATGGGTCCCGAGAATTGCCTGCTGGTAGACGACTGCGCAGAGACGGTCGAGTCTCGTGTGACGTCTCGAATAATTGTCGTCGACGTGTAGAGCGAAAAGGTGTCATTGCTGTTGCCTGTGTTGATGTAGGCCCTTTGTACATGGCGCCGGATATAGACTGTCACCTCTGGAGGCGCGCTCTTGTCCAGCCTCTTGCCTTGGAAGCGTGGACGGTCTGCCCAGTCGATGTGATAGCTCTTCTGCAAGTCCTCCATGCGGTTCTTGGCCAAGGCGACCTCGTCGAGAGCACCGGTGAGCGCCGCGAACAACGAGCCGGAAAGAAGAGCGACGAGCAGCATGGTAAAGACGGAGCTGGGAATTAGAAAACGCGACTACTAAAGACGGCTACTGCTTCTCCAAAAACCCAAGCCATGCCTTTTCCCCATCTACTAGAAACTACGAGCACAGGCGGTTGCGGGACTGGTTTCGACTATATAAGAGAAGCGCTTCGGACAGGATCGACGATTCGTATGCCGCGGCCAGACAGCGGATTCTTCGCTCCGCGATGCGCCGAATGAAATGACCTTTATGGCGCATTTTATGTCCTTTCTCCAAGGTAAATCCAAGACTATGGATCGAAGTTTCGAACCCTTGACCCACCGTGGACCCTTGATTCTCCCATTTGATGGCCGACTACGGCGGCTATGGAGCAGAAATGGCGCTTGATACGGGCCAGCGAAGTCTAGATACGAGCAGCAGGCGCAGACGCGTCAAAGGATTGAGAGTTGAGATGGTATTCAGTCCCATATGTAGACTTGACATTGCTGACATTACCCCCCAAGTGTGCCTGAATACGACAAGGCAACAAGTACGTGTCGTCAATACGTGCCGTCGATATATGTGACTAGGTACATGACAACTTTGAAGTCTCGTGTTTAGTCTGAACTATGTTGCTATAACTTTGAAGTAGATGATATAGCGACATGCAAAACCCCCCAGATGCACAGAGAGAAAGAGCAGCATTCTCTTCCAAAACTTCTCGAGACCGAGTACGCATGTCCAAGATGAAGAAGAGTCTCCCAAAGAGACCAATTCGCTCAACCGAGTGCGAGTGCGACTTGGAATGCATCCTCCTTTGTTTTGACTATGTGTGCGAAGACTATGCGTGTCGAAGATTGCGGCCGGGAGCCAACTACTTGTAGATCGGACATACAGCTACTTGGAGACAAGTACGCTCGCATCCTCAACGCATCAAAGATCTCCGCGGGGGATATATCTATGTTCCGCGGCCAAGGCTTGCGGTCCAGTTCATGTTAAATGAGGCTCGACTCTCTCACAGAATGTGTACATGTAGCTTGTAGTGCATACGTGAACAATAACTATGAGGACTGTGAGACTCAAAAGGAAAAGTCAGAGCAAACAAAGCACTGCAGTATCCGGACGCGAGATATTGATATCAAGCGGGACCTTGAAGGGTACCGCAGGACGCTCCATGTCCATTGTCGGACGCTATCGGGACTTAAGGACTCCATAACGGCAACTCTCGACGCTCAAGGGACAACTTCCCCACAGACACCCAGACCAAGCCGATTTTATAGCATGCATGTCTTGTGATATTGTTGTGTTCTTCTGTGTGTTGTCGCCAAGTACTTAAGAAAGGCACCACTGCCATTCTTCAAAGCCTGCACCCTGCAGTGTTTCTTGGCTCACTCTTTCTCGTTTCTCCGACAGGCACAACATCATTACTTCATCAACATGATTTACTCGCAAATAGTCTCTTTCGGGTCCATTGCCCTGGGCGTTCTTCTCCTACCCGGTCTCGGCCACGCAGCGCCTCCAGGTTAGCTACATCTTTGACGTTCGACAAACTTGTTGTATCCACGCTCAACTGACCGCGAAACAGGACTTCCGAACAAGGGAGCAGTCTCTAGCCCGGCAAAGTCCATACTCGACATGAGGCCGCCTCCCGGCCGGCTGCTCGAGGCCTACGACAAGGCCAAGGCAAACCTTGACAACTGGGACAGGACGCACAACCCGGGCCGCTCGACCAACCCGCTCGACAGGAGGCCGCCGCCGGGACGTCTTTGGGAAGCCCAGTACGAGGCGAAAGCCGCCCTGAGCAGGTGGGATAGGAAGTACAATCCTGCCGGGACCAAGCCTCTGGATATGCGACCGCCACCTGGCCGCCTGCTGGAGGATGCTCACAGGGCCAAGTCGGCGATTGACAAGTGGGATAAGAAGTTTAACCCGGGCCCGCTCGATTTGAAGCCGCCGCCTGGACCGCTCGTTGAAGCTGTGGACAAGGCTGCGGCGGATATCAGGAACTGGGATAAGAAGTATAACTCTTAGGTCAAAAGGTGTGTAAGTAATTTGCAATGAAACATGATGATCTGCAGTAGGGTCGGCAGATGGACAGCCGTATATGTGGACGTGAAAACATCAGTCACGTCTCGCCATGCTCTTTTAGTCCAGCCGTTGTTATCAAGTCCAGTTATTGTTATCCACTTGGATAATCTTGGCTCAGGAGATGATTCCTTTCGCGATGCGGTTGCCGTTGAGTCCTCTAAACAGTACATGTAACTTCGGCGTCGTTTCACATCAATGCCGACTCACGGGAAGCCCTGACAACATGGAGTTTGACAAGTAAGCCAGGTAGGTGGCTCATGCTATCGCTATCAAAACATGAAGCTCATCACCCCGTTTTTCTTGATGGCCTTTCTCGACCCTGACCCGTCCCCAAGATTAGAGCAGCTCCGAATTGTCCATGTAGCTCCGTAATGTTGTCGTAGGTATATCGCCTTGTTGAAGACGCTCTCGTTCAATCTTCTCCAGGGAGGCCAGATGATCAAGTTCCTCCTGCTTGCGAAACTCCTTCTTTTCGTCATCCGTCGGGTCGACCTTTGCGCCCCATCGATAGACTCGGATGACTCGGAACAGCGGCATGCCCGCGTGCTTCTGCATCAGCTCCCGCCTGAGCTCGTGAGCCTCTGCGACGCCCGATATGGCGGCGATGCGCAGCATGGCCCACTGGATATCCATGAATGTGACGAACTTGACCACGTCCTCCTCATTGACGCGCACGCGGAAAACGTCGCCCGTCTTGACCTCCTGGCCGCCTGCGCCCATGTCCGCCCTCACCCGCCTCCTCATGTCCTCTGCGCTCTGCAGGCGTCCCAGTAGACTCCTCCGCCGATCCAGCTCCTGTGTGGCGTCGACGTGGTAGTCCGCGCCGGATTCGCCCCGTGCCGTGTATCTCGGCAGCCAGTGGAACTGGAGATGCACGACGCGCTGGCGCTGCCGCTGGCGCTTGGGCTTTGGCCTCCAGTCGAGCATCCATGCCGGCTTCTTGGGCTTCTTCTCGTCGACGACGTCGTAGCCGCAGACTTTGAAGGCAAAGTACGCCCTGAGCCAGTACTTGCGCCAGGTCGCGTCGAGACAGAGCGTGCTCCATGCTTCTTCTCCCGCCGGCTTGGAGTTGGCGGCAGCGCGAACTTGCCGTTCGCCGACTGAGAAAAGGGCCGTGATCAGTGATTCCTTCTCAAAGGGTGCTCGGAACTGAGCCCATTCGCTCTCTTTGACCTCTGTCTTCTTTTCGAGAGAGCTCTCGAAGAAGAGACAGAATGACGATGCCAGGTTTTCCGCCCTCCCCAGGGCTGTCCCCTTCGATGTGGTCCAGATAAAGGGCAGTATGGGGAGAGATTTACATTGGTAAGCTCCGCTAATGATGCATCGGTTGGACTCGAGATGTGCGCCGAATTCGGCGCCAGGTCGACCATTCTCACTGTGTCGTCCGTCGCCCACACTTCGAAACAGGCGCAGGGTCGCTGCCATGCCTTTATGCTTGGCAGCTGCGTCTTTTGGACGAAATTTGGAGGTTTGTTTGGCATTTTCTGTGAGGTTACATCTGGCGCACAATCTTCTCACTGCGTTGTTGCTAGAGGACGAAATAGTTGCGTGTGTGATGTGCCGAATAGTAGAGCCTCCAGACCTGGACTCGGTCGGTCGGTCTTTTCCTTGAGTCCATGTCGCCCGTTCACTTCTGTCAACGCCTTCTAGAACTAGATCTTAGTTAGGTACGGTATGCTGATCCGGAGTTGCAGGAAGTAATAGGCTAGATGGCTAAGACTTACAGAGTCTCAAGGACATGGTCCACCACGCTATGTTCTCCTCGAGCACCCAGGGCACATCCGCCAACTTTTCCGAGATTATCTTGAGTCGAGATAGCGGTGTGATGATCAATGTCCCCCAGAGCAAGTTACTAAAACGTAATGTCAAATAGGGCGGACGTTCAGATAGGGCCCTCTGAATTTCCTGTATATACGCAATCCGCTGCTCGTACTCTTCCCTCGAAGGCAGAATAGGGCTTGGTCGCAGATGGTTGCCATTGGCATATGGCAAACGCCTGCTCGACTGCCCGGGCTTGTCCATGTAACTGATAGTCTTGCAGCGCGCCTGCAAACAAACGGCGAGGAACTTTGGTGAAGCTTGCGAAATCGCGAACACCTGGCTTCTGAGACTGCATAGAAATGACGCTTTATATATTTTTTTTAATGTCCGGCGTGATGGAGACTTTTCAGAACGAGTCAGAAGTTGAAATAGAGTTGCTTTGGACTGCAGGTGGCTAGGCTTGGTTACCAAAAGGGGCGTTGCCAAGTAAGTTGGCAAGGCACATACAGACGATGTTCGTGAGGTTGTGACAATCCTGATTCCAATAGCCAAGTGAGACTCAAACATGGCCTATCGGCTTCATGTATAACACTTTTGCCTATCGCAGTAGCATCGAGAAAATTGAACTTGACCAAGTCGGCCAAAAAGACGCATCGGACGCCTTTGGCTGGATAGGCTTTGTGACTTCCAGGATAATTCTGCACATTGGTACGCCATGAGCACGAAATTTAAAATCCATTGTTCGACCACTGATTGAATGACTACTTGGTATATTAAAAATGCTAGTTAAACGGGCGCACTAAAAGTCAGTCAACTTCAGTAATAGAATTCTCTTTGCAGGACGAGAATTTGGGATTCCTAGGCTGCAATCTCTATATATTTTCACGACTACTATCGCGTTGCTACTCGACAGCCTTCGTGGCGCTCGACATGGCGCCAATGTGCAGCGACAGCTACCTTAGTGTGGCAAACTTGAGAGCTTGTCGCAAGGTTCACTTGGCATATTCAAATCATTGATGTCGCGGCGCAATATCACTCAGTTGGCAAGTGTCCTGATCAACGAGCATTGTTCAGTTGTGAAGCCGGTATAAAGTGTGAAGCAAGGAAATGACTCCTATTTCCTGTATATCGAATTCTCCTCAGCCCCGGCTATAAGCTGAAGCCTCAACGAGGATGAGATCTATCGCAAATGGCTGATGCCCGCATTCTTGCTTCGCAAAGACTTGTTCACATCAGCCTCGAGAACCATCTTGTCTCTCTGCCATATGAGCACCACCGCCGCTCCGACCGGACCGGCGAATATAGAGAGCAGAATTACTTCAGCGAGCAGTCCGAAGCCCCTACCGCAACCATATACAGACCGATGAGCGGTTCGATAAAGCGTCGATGCCCAGAGTAAAATGCCTGCAGACCCAATCAGATAGTCCCAACGAAGAAACGTATGGGCGCCTTGTCCGATACTGTCAACCTGCGTAGCGGGAGAGCTCCAGGGCATCGTTGTCTCGAACACTGTGAACGGATGAAGCGCTTCCCGATACTCATCGGAAAGAATGTTCGGGGCAACGACGGCAACGCAGCTGATGATGACGCATACGAGGTGAGAGATTGCGCTGTTGGCAAACGCAAAAGCGTAAACGTTGTGTAACGGTCCTTGGATGCTCTTGATTGCATTTGAACGGCGCTCCTCATTCTCGGAGTGGCCTACAGCAGTCTGAACGAGCCATAGAATTGCTGCGACATATGCTGGCCACGGCTGCCAGATGGCAATGAACAACTGCTTCGTTTCCACGGTGAGGAACTCCGGACACGGCAATACCACGAGAACCGACGGGACAATCATGCCGACCACGAAAGCCATCGGCAATGCCGCAAGAACCACGCGCGGAACCCGCAAGTTCTCCGCTGTCGGCCGGCGCGCCGTCACTGATGTGTACAGATGCAGCGAGCAGTAAAGCGGTGCTGCGAAAGCATATGTGAAACCCTGAGCCAGCAGTCCGAAGATTCCCGCGCTGTTATTGTTAGCACTGTCGATCTCTCCGGCTCTTTGAGCGACAAAGCAGTGCCGCTCCAGCGTTCAACGGGGTCACTTACAATGCGACGACGGTGCGCGCGTTGCCGTGCCTCCATGACTCCAGTGTGACGAGGACCCATGCTGAGCAAAACGTCCCAGCAAAGGCAACTGTATGGAGCAGCAGGGCGGGATGGCTGCCGTCCGTGACGGGCCAGAAGAAGGCCGTCAGCGACGTGAGAGCCGCGTCAACTCGGTGCTGTCCCGTGTAAATGGTGCGCAGTGGAAGATCGGACCCGGGGACAGTCGTTGAAGCTATCGATTGATTGATGAGCTCGAAGAGTCCGTTTGTAGATGCGCGATGCCATATGAAGTAGTAGACGGAGACGCTGAGAAGCGGAAGAATGAGCTTGGCCGCCATGATCAATGATGATGTGTCCAGATGACCACGCAGTAGGCCTACGGTGAGAGAAGTTGTGAGAGAGAATGGAGGCGTCTGGTGTCTGTCATCATTGCCTGCACGGATTCGGACAAACTAAACCTATTCAACCTCCGGCGGAACGGGCTTTCCGCCCTGTATCACGGCCCTGTATCACGGCCCTGTATCACAGCCCTGCCGCCATCTTCAATTGCCTTTTGGTTCAGGCACCTTTGGTGTGGTGCCGTACAAAACCTCATCGCCAAACTTGCGACTCAATCAGCCGACCAGAGTCTTCTCCAGCTCAATGAAGCACATGTCATCCGGCAGAGCGAGGCTGCTGTATCGCTCGCGTGGAAAAGGAGTCGTCTCGCCAGTCTTGCTATACCCACGGCGCATGTACCATTCAACGAGCGCTTTCCGAGTGGAGAGAGCATTGAGGGAGAAGCGGGAGATGCCCCAAGTCTGTTGGCAATACTCTTCGGCGTGGGCGAGAACCTGGCGACCGAGGCCGGCCTTTTGGTAGGCCGTGTCCACGGCAATCATGGAGAGGCGGCCGCAGTCGTCTCCGCGCCGGCAGACTTCGATTGAAGCTGCGATTTGCGCGGGTTCCTGAAGAAATGCGACGAGAACGACTGCGTTTGGGTCGAGAATCTTGGCGGTGATTTCTTCCGTCTTGATCCAGAAATGGGAAGCGAGCTCCATGTGGCCGGTCCAGTCTTGACGGCTGTCCTCGGTGCGAAAGGCGGACTGCACCAGTTGCTGGATGCGGGGTGCGTCTTCTGGTGTTGCGTCACGGAAGAGGAGCCTTGGAGTTGCCATTGTGAAGGTTGAGTTGGTTCAGTCGGTTTGACTCGGCTGGAGCATGCTTCTGCCCAAGACTGATACGATTCAGGATTTGATGCGGAATTGCGTATGGTTTAGGATGCTGTAAAGTGAAGAACGTCAACCGTTTTATGTGCCATGCAATATTTGACGCCCTTCTCATACGTTGAATACGGCAGGTCATTGAGTCTGAGAGACAAGGGCGTGATTGACATCTGCTGGCACAGGTCCTCGACAAACAATAGGGCAAGTCGGAAACAGACGTCTTGCGGATGGTACTCTGCCCAAAGGCTACGCTAGAACATTAATGACTCAAATGAGGCCAAGTAAAGTCCTCGACAAGAGCATCGTCTTGTAGGTCAGTGATGTCTGTGCCAATGCCGCCTGAATTATAGAGCATTCTTATCCCGTACTGTGCTGGCGAGTTATCGCGGCCATTAATCATTGGAACAGCCACGAGACTCATTTCATGTGGACATTGATATTGTGCTCGTTGCACTCAGTGCGCTGGTGTTTGTTGCAACAAGCCGGCCATGATCAACTCAAGACTCATCAAGGGCGCTAACCATGCAGCGACTCAAGGATCGACCCTATTTCAAAGCATTTGTCACTAGAAGAGTCTGCATGATCTAATGGCGGCGCTCCAGGTGCCGTGTTCCCGACACCCGACCCTTCTCATTAGTAGGCAGCGCCATCGACTTTGCTACTGTAAGTGATTGAGCCGGTCTTGCGCAATCTGCTTAGGAGGTGTTCAAAGCTACCTTGTAATCGGCTTGTGAAAGGAGCGCCGAGAAGTCTCGCTTGATTGAATAAGCTCCGACCCGGTTCCTATTGCTGATGAATGTCGACGGCTGGCGATTCAGCAATCCGTGTTGGCGACGGAGATGGGTATAACACAATTCTTCACATTTGATCTATTGATGGATCAATACAAATACGGGCAGACATCCAAAGAAATAGCGACAAGAAAATATTCATCTCAACTCTTATCCGTAAATCTCACTGCCCAATTTGATCTCTTTACACTTTGATACTACTGAACACATACACATTGCATTCAAAATACAACGTTCATAATGGCCAGCTACAAGAATGTTGCCCTGATCGGAGTAAGTCCAGTCAACACATCCAATTTCCGCATCGTCTAACAATTTCCAAGGCCAGCGGTAGCATCGGCAAGATCATCCTCGAAAGCCTCATTGCATCTTCAAAGTTCAACATTACAGTTGTTAGCCGCCACAACAGCCAAGCGAGCTATCCTACTGGCGTCGCCGTTGTCAAATCAGACTTTACCATCCAAGACTTGACGACTCGCTTCAAGGGCCAGGATGCAGTCATTTCTGCTGTGGGTGCAACGGCGTTTGACGAGCAAAAGACACTCATCGACGCCGCCGTTGCTGCGGGCGTAAAGCGATTCCTACCTTCTGAGTTTTCCGCCAATAGCCAGAACGACGTCATTGTCGACCTGCTGCCGCTTTTCGGGCAAAAGAGAGACGTCATCAATTATTTGAAGTCCAAAGAGGCGGATGGATTGTCGTGGACCGGCATCGCTACCGGATTGCTCTTTGATTGGGTAAGTGCGGTGACCATTTGACGTAGACCAACGGCAGTAACAGGAAGCTCATTCAACTCGACAGGGCCTCAGTAATGGGTTTCTCGAATTCGATATAAAGAAGAGAAGTGCGACGATTTGGGATGGCGGCAATAACCGCTTTACCCTCACAAACAGCAAGACTCTTGGACAATCGGTAGCTTCGGTGCTGGAGAGTCCAGATGCAGCGAAAAACGCCTACATCTACATTTCATCCGTAGAAACTACCCAGAACGAGATTCTCAGCGCTTTCGAGGACGTCACGGGCGAGAAGTGGACCGTTGATCCCACGACGACAGAGGCCCAGATGACCATCGCCAAAGAGAAGCTCGGCAAGGGTGACTTTGACGGAGCCTTTATTCTGGTTCGAGGAACCGCCTTTGGAAGTATCCCAGGCATCCGCGCCGACTATGCGACGGAAGAGAGACTCGCCAATGCGCAGCTCGGCCTGGTGTCCGAATCCGTAAAGGAAACAGTAACGAAAGTTGTATCCGAACAGTAGGAAAGTAAGCAAGACGTTTTTGGATGCAGGTAGACTTCAATCGTGAAACAGACTTAATGAGGAAATGGGTGAAATCCACATGTAAGCGGCGAAGAATACGAAGGGCTTTGAGGGACGGGGACTTACCGAAGACGCGCAAAGCGTACAATGACGTAAGGATTCCAGACGGTAGAGAGCTTGACCTGTCGATCTTTGAATGCCTCACTTTGGCGGCCAAGTTTGTGTTCGAAGTGTGCACGGAATGTGTTCAGGCATGGAGACAAGGAGCTGTGGTTATGTGAACACGACCTCGGGTATGAGCCGAGCTGGACGACCGTGCTCAGAATTGAACGCCTTTCATCAGTGCATCAGTGCGCAAAAAGAGGCTCAATTGGCCGCGTCATTGCTTTCATTGCGTGTCGAGTGTGTCAGCGAGGGAGACTCTTGGCCGGGTTGCCAGTTGAGTACGGCAAATCGTTGCTTCAAAGTCCACATTCGGGCAGATTGTACGAAGTAAATAAGTATACGAAGTAGAAGCCGTTGATAATCACCCTTGGCAACACCGAAGTGAGAGTGTCTCGTTGAGATGACACAACTTCAATTGCCTGTGGTCGCCGACTACATGTATTCGAAGTTCAATGTTGGAAACTGCAGTGACCCTTTCATCCACGTTCTGTTCTTTTGAGAGTAACAACGTCGGTTTAGAAGAGTACTTCAGTCAGCTAGCTAGGATAATTATTCCATCATCATCATCATCACCTGAACAGTTGGACGGTGGTTTCTTGAGTGCAGGCCCTCAAGCCTACCGCCACTCGGTGGCTGGCCGGCAGTATTGGCCGGCCGCCGGACCCTCTTTCTTGTCTCGGATGGACCAGACAAAGAGCACGACCGCATATACGAAGCGCTGAGTGCTGAGTGCCTCGGCCCCTTTGCGCATGCGCTGCACGCTAAACTTAGTGGATGCGGCTGACGCTTGGCGAAGCGGTTTAAGCATACTGTAAGGTAAGACTAAGATGTCAGTGCATGTGGCCTTCTGTGCAGAAGGATACAAACAATGTTACAGCTTTCTTTCCTCGAGTGGGCGAATATGGGGAATTCCACGTCAATGTTCGATAGGCCCGAGGCTTTTCCAATCTTCTTAGAATACACTTGATCATGTCGGTATTAGACCCCTGAACGAATCGGATAGCCCGGATGGCACTCGGGCATTCAGATGCGATGCTCTGCAGCGGGCGCCACTAGCCCCTTGTACTCTGAACTCCGTATTCGTAGAGACTACGTTACCTACCGCCATGGTACGATGCTGGATATGGTCCGGTCCTCGTGCTTACGGCGGGACATCATTCCCCGGATGCTTGAGATCCAATAAAGGGCCCTGCATGCAGGTTAAGGGTCCGGCAGCAGCGCGAGGGGTATAAGAAGCTGACGGTTCCCCTTTAACAGTCTACTATCATCATCATCATCATCATCATCATCATCATCATCATTCACATACACATAATTACTACTAGCATCTTCCACCGTTCACTTAATCCAAAATGAAGGTTATCAGCACCCTCTTCACCCTCCTGGCCGGCTTCGCCATGGTCCAGGCTGCTCCAGGAGCTACCCACGAGAACGCCAAGCGCCAGTGCTGGATCGAGAAGGACGGAACGCAGCACTGCAACGACAAGCCTGTAAGTCAACAAAAGCTACTGCAGTGTTCTCTGAAGGATCGGAAGTAGTGCTGACATGACCCGCCACCCGCAGATCTGCACCGTTCACCCCGACGGAACCAAGACTTGCGTCGTGTAATTGGCTTCAATGTACCTCCGAGCAGCACCACCATTCCACACCACGGAGACGAAGCATTCGCTGGACTTAACGGATCTGAGCTGTACTACCTCCTGGCAATTCCGAAGTGGTGAAGGATAGGGCTGTCAACATCGAGCGAAAAGTACGTGTAAGGGGATCAACGTACGAAGCATGGTGTTTCATTCAGAACATAGAATTTCATCATAACTCTTCAACAATTCGACGACGAAGAATCATACCTGAGTTCCTTGATCGCCAATTGATCATTGTGCCCATGTCACGTCTACAGTCATATCAGAGACGGACCTTTCACCTGACGACCTTCTCAGGGTTTGCTCGGTGCTCAAGGAAGTATTCGCGCTTCGGATACACGGAAGTCAAAGAACCTCAATCAACGAGGCCTCCCAAACCGGCTTGAAGACCGACGTCAGGCTTTGGACTAACCTGCCTTTTCCTTAGTCCCCGTGCTATAAGTCTTTCCCCGGGTTCGCTTTCTCAATGCAGCAAGCTTGGAGGCATAGTCCGAGTATCGTGTCCACTCAACATGGCCCGTATCACAAGTCTTTGCAGTCCCATTTGCTAGCCAGTAGGACCCTGAATCTATCTACCGCATCCTTGCAGCCCTGAACTACAAGTGCGTTTTTCCAGCTTGTCGAGGTCTAGGGGAGGAGCATCGCCGGAAAACCGAGTCAGATCATTGGCCACGATAGTTAGCATGGCGAGTCAACATTGAGCCCATCACAGAACGCTTCAAACAGCGCGACAGCCTTGGCGGGCGCGACGATTGCGTTGATTCGAGCAAGCGACGGAGAGCGAATTGTCTTGGACTTCGTGATGGGAAAGCACATCCATGGGATGGTATCGTCTTCTTTGATGTGGCTCCGAATCTCGAGCGGAGACCATGCCGCGTCTCCATGGCAACCGCCCAACCCTCACAAACACAACGCAAGCTTCCAAATCGTTGACGAAATGGCCAGTAAAGCGCTTAATAGTATACGCGCAAGAATAACCAGGGACTCGCTTCTTCTCTGCCAATTGCATGCGGGCGTCTCACGAAACTGCTCAGTTGCTTGGAACACCTAGACTGACGAGTCACAAAGGAACACGCGGCAGTTGTTCGTCGAGCAACTAACTAGTTGACGGCACGACTCGTATATCCAACTAGAGGTCGACTGGATATAACAGTGAGTGAGGCTACAGGGGACGAACAGCTTCTTCACCTGAGACCCTTACATAGTGGACCTGCTAAATGCCAGACTCTATGTTGCCTTGTCCCGCTGAACACCATCGCGAAAGGTCAGCCAGCGCGCCTGCATAGGCCCCTCATACTCATCGGCTTTACGGGGTGCGACTCGCGCGACGAGGTCTAGCCTTTTGGGCGAAACAAGCACTATCCTGGAAACAAGAAATGAGCTCGTGGCAGACGATGACACCCTAGTGAGGCGAGCTGCTGCGCAGATAAGCAACGGAAACAAGTCAAACGATGGAAAGAGGCCCAAAGCAGAGCAGAGGTACGATTTTGGGCTGGGCAGAAGGTCTGCATCGCCAGATGGCGAGGGCACAAAGTCGCTTTCAGGCAAGAAGGCCAAGGCGGAGCAGCGCTACGACTTTGGGCTGGGACGATGAGTTGATGAGCAAGGGGACAGAATTGGGCAGGAATACTTGTGGCGAGGAACTGCACGAACTTGAACACGGCTTTGATGACAAGATCTCCAATTTGGACAAAGATCTCGGGTGATACTATTGCTTACGGTAGGGAAGTCTTCCGCAATTCGGCATCAAAGAGGTATCGTGGATTCTCAGACGTAGAGCGCGTAACCTGACTGCATACTGTCAGGAAGTCCCGTCGAACGGATCGTCCTTACGCATCTCATCCAGAATTTACCGAGTCAAGAAGCTGAGCCCTTGCAGTCCGTTGTTGCCACTCCCATACTGTGACCGAGAGGCAACTATGGAGTTGAATGCTAAATCGTATCTCAGTTACAGGAACCCATTCCCCGGCTGATCTTTTCTAGATAGAGGCGCAATATATCCTTTCTAGCGTTCACTTAGAGTGAGCACCATCAAAGCATGATTCATCTGGGTTAAACATGTAAACATGGCGAAAACACGGGTAGGATCATCGTTGAAAAAAGATGCAGTAGATGAAGTCTGGACATCTTTAGCGCTTCTACTCCGTCTCTTGTTCTTCAGTGAAAGGGTCAAAACACCTTGCGAAGGCTATGTCATTGACTTTTACATAGTTTGTTTTGTGTGTTTCCTCCTACTGTGCGACGAAGTTGGCGGCACTCGTGTCCATAACCTTTCAGAAGCCCTTTGTTAATACTTTGCTACAGTAGAAACGCTAAATATGCAAGTAATATGAAACTATTCCAGTTCTTGTCGGATGCTATCTAGTCTTGTTTACTAAGTGGAGGAGAAGGCTTCACTTGGACCCCTCCGCACTCCCTGCTCCCTCCTTCTTGCCCTTTTCCTCGCGTTGTTGCGGCTGTGCATCCGCTGCTTCTTTCTTGTAAAACGCCATGGCCTCCTTGATGAGATTCTGTATCTCATCGTTCTTGGCCTTTTGTTCGGGAGTCATTGCAGCTTCAGCTGCAGATACCTCCTGGCTGATATTGGCATTTGTGTTATTACCAGCGGATTGCTGCTCCAACAGCTTGACAATCTCCTGGTCTTTGGCTTTCTGCTCCGGCGTCTGAGAGTTCTGGAATTCTTCTGTCTTCTTTCGTATCTCTTCCAGCAACTCTGTTCCGTTTTGTTGTCCAGATGTTCCAATCGACCCTAATGAAGCGTCTGATGGGCCTTGATTGGAAGGACGACCGGTAGAGTTGGTGGAAGCGGTGGGATTGTTCTGCCCCGCGGCAATGGCCGTGGTAGCGAGAGCAACTGATTGTCAAACATCAGCAGCTGCTTGTTATTTGCGATTATCTGAGGAAACTTGGGCTTGAACGTACATGCTAAGATTGATGCGGTGAAATACTTCATTGTGATTGATGACTGGTGACCCTGTGATGGTTTTATTGTTGAGTGTTAATTGTTGTGCTGAAAGCTCTTGTGGGAGATGCGATATTGCAATTCATCTTGCAGACGAGCGAGACTCTTATATAGTATCTTGTCAAGGCGACTCCACATCGGACCGAGATTTATGGTGCGATAGCTGAGTGTGGAAGTGGCTCAGCTTGCTTAGACTCTTGTGGCAGCGACCAAACTAGGGCCCGAAAAGACACGAATAGGCGCGATGTCAGCTGGCATGCTCTAGAGCAAGGTGCCTCGTTTGTCATGCAATCACCCCAGACGATATCGAAACAAACTATGTCAAAACAAGTCCGCAGAATCAGCTGTATTCATCAGTCAGGCATCCATTCAAGAAGACTCAGGTTTACGTTAACCGAAGGTTCGGAGTTCTTGGGAAGTCGCCGAGGAGAAGCCGTGACCCCACGATGTTTCAAGAGTCAGATCCACGGGCTTTAAGGGGGACTTTTTGACAACAAGACCGGCAAAGGGTCCCACTTAACACGGGGAAACAAGGCATGTCTAAAGCATACTGCCTTTGACAGTTGAGAATAACCTTATCTTTGCGCTGATGTTGATCGAATAATGCGGAGTCTTTGATCAAGTCAGTATAGCTACAACCGCCAATGAGGTGAGTGATGCTGCACATGTAAGCCAGGCCTCCCAGTAGCCCGCGAACCCGAAGTATGTAAGTCGTACTAGTAAGAATTATAGGCTCATGCCTGCCGCAAAAGCAGGCGAGCTGATCATTAATTGAACGATGCTTCTATCATTACTAAAGCCATTTTACACTTGGTAGCCAGAATCCCGGGTTCCGACTGAGTCACTGCAGCTGAGCGTAAAGTCCCGCGGAGCAACCTGTTTAGAACTCACCCCATGTTTCTGAACCCCTGACTAGCAACATACCGTAAATCCGGGCTGAAAAGCGGAGGCGCTGCCTTCCCCAGATCGATCCAGATGCTCGGTCGTATCCGCGTCGACAGGGGGAAGGGATATTCATGTCAAGTATAAGAATCCGGAGAAACAGGAATCTTGAGGGTTTGTGGGGCTGCTGAAAACATGGGGCGAGTTCTAAATACTGAGCATCCATGAGTAGCATTTAGCATCGCGGGAGGTAAGCTGCGAGAATCACTTCATCGGTCGGTTGAGTAGGCGCAAGCGACATGCTAGTCAGAAGCTTCAGCTTGCCAAGCAAACCAAGAGAAGCCTTTTTGTTTCATTGAGATCATGCAGTCACGAACATCCCGGAAACCCTTCAGGTCATTGGGATGAAGTTGAGCGCAGTGTGCGCAAGCCGCGCAACACAAGGGCAAACTTCTCCCATTAAGATGCTTCTTTTTCATCTTCATCCCCAAAACTTCTCAAGCTGAACTCTTGAGAAACTTAGAGTTATGATCGTATAGTAGGTTCCTTGGTAAAGATTGTATCTGTCTAAAATAGTATCCCATGGGATGCCGAGCTAGCATTTGTCTGTACCGACGGCACGGGGAAACAAGAACCCCAAGGCTAGACAATGGATTCTTGCCAGGGCATCCCCGATAACAACCACCTGCGTCATATTCGTGTTCGTTTCTCGAAAAGAGCCGAGATGCCGCGCGTGGGTCTTTTTTGCTCTGTAAGCTGCCCTTAAGCTGCGATGGGTTGTAGTAAAAACTTCACTTGCGCGATTCAAGAGAAGCACACCAGCTCAGCTGGAGTCAAGTATGGCAGCACATGATTCCGTCCCCTCGGACCGACGTGATGCTTTTCAAGATAGAAGTTTCTCAGCACAAAGAAAAAGAGCCTATCTGAGAACAATGAGTATAAGTTCGTTTTACTTCCCGGTTCATACTCTCCAAATCATCTTCATCAACAGCTTTCACACAGCACTCCCAACAATAAACCCTCCCATTCCACAAAGATTCACTATTTACAATGCACGCGCCCGCGATTTTGACCTCTGCCTGCATGGTGGCCGGGGCTTGGGCTGCAAGTATCGCGCCTCGAGCCATCTCAAAAGCAGTGCCAGCAGGTGTCCAAGGCACAGAAGACGTGGCCAAGATAAGAGAAATTACGGAAAAGTACTGCTTCAAGATGTCTCTCAAAGAGTTCGCCAAGCGCCAGGCTGCCAGCGACCCCCCTGAGATGGATTGGTCGACCGACGGCTGCACATTTCCCGCACCAAACACCTACCTGGGAAACAACTTTACGCTCCCCTGCATTCGTCACGACTTTTGTGGTCGCAACTTTGACAGGATAAAGGAGTTTGACCAAAAGAGAGATCAAATCGACAAGTCCTTTCAGAATGAGTAAGTGGACTTGACAGGCATAACTTCCAGGAACAAGTCCAAGCTAATTTGAGCTCTTCGCCATAGTCTGCACCAAATTTGCCCAAAGGGCAAGAATCGAACTGACTGGGACAAAGTTGGTGGCTTCGTCAGCACGGCTTACTCTTATTTCACGGTCCTCGGTCACGTCTTTAGATACACAACTGGTAGCAATCTCCCGACGAGCTGTCAAGACGCGGCCAACACCTATTATGCTGGAGTCAGGATTGGAAAGTGGATCGGCGTACGGCCTGGATAGGCTTGCCTATAAAGCTATATATGCTACCTTTGAGCTCTTTCCGTAATTTGAATCCAAGAAAGTATCCATATTCTAAACAATAACTTCGATCGCATAATGTATATGTACTCAGTTACTTACTATCAGCTCGCTTCAAGAGCCACAAGCGAGCATAGGTATAATAATTCGTCGTTTGTGATGTTTTACGGACTCATTTCTCCAGGAAAAGTACAATAATCGAAGTCAGTCTTTCGGTGAGGAGACCGGAGAGTACTGTAGTCCCTGGACTAGCACTGTACATTGTCGATCCCCTTTTCCATTAATCAATTATGTAGATGCAGCTATACATAGCTATTCATAACTGTATAAGCGTAAGAGCGCCTAAATCTGTATGTTTTCTCATCTTTCTTCAAAGATGAAAGCTTCCCGTAGGGTTCAGTCTTAGAACCTCTATGTCGCCGCCTTGGATTATTGTTAAATCTCAAGCACATCCAACCTCTCCATTTATTAGCAAACGTCCATATGGCTCTGTCATAGTAACCATGCAAACCATGTCTCCACGGCTTCGACGAATATCTCGTCAAGGTCAAGTTCTTGACGACTCAAGCGTGCACTCTTCTCCAAGCTTCGAGACTCTATTGATACAAACATCTAGCTTTGACTGACTATAGCCATGGGCCCATGACCAGGTGCGGGATATTCCATGTGCCCACCAAGCCCTAAGCTGCAGCTTGTCTGTGCTGGTCTTTATATTGAAGCCCCAGCCGCAGCACCCATAATGGATTCAGTCTTTAGGAACAGAACACAGCTGGGAATGGATCCAAGGATAAGAAACTCTTGGCGAGACCCTTGATGAGCAGGTTCTAGACCACGAGGGATGCCTCCATCCATAATTCAGCCTGGCCAGGCTGGGTCTTCGCCGAGAGTTTCTCTGTGCGGTTCCCTCGTTGGCCCCAATCGCTTCTAAAGGAAGGCAGAAGGATCTGTCGGTGGCACCGTTCAACAAGATACGTGCAAAGTTCAAGTACAACGATAATCCCAAAGCCCTTTGTCATGGCTAAGTGAATATGCGCCGTTCGAGGAGACGAGTCATGAGGGGCGGAGTTGCGGATCCTCGTAATTATCATTCTGCGCTCCAACGTTATACCGGCGACGAACACAACTTTATCCAAAAGAGAGTAAAAGGAAAGACTTGGAGAAAAGCCGAAAGTACTAGGCTTGTTATTTGGTTTCGACATTCATTGTGAAAAATGTGAAACAACAACATGAAGACACGAAGAAACGTACATCGCCCGGCGACTTTCGTACCACCAGACGTATGAGAAGGATGGAAGGATCCGAAAGATGAAAAGGAGCTAGAAAATGGGGCGAGCTAACGAAAATCGACCCCCTCGGCCACAGTTCGTCCGATCGCGAATCCGAGGTCCGTGAAGCTGGGTAGATCCGTGAAACCTTCTGCTGATAAGATTCTTTGGTCAATATCAGTGTGCGAGCTAGCCCCGATCTCAACTGCGAGACGAGCAGGGAGCTCACCGACTATTGATATCATAATACCACAGTATCAATTGCTTTCATAGTATTGCGAACGATTCCCTCCTCATAAATCCTGCCTGTGCACCTGTCGACTAGTGACTAAGTGAGCATGAAGCAACTTGACTCAGCTTGCCCGGGAGTCTGGCACTCCACAATACACGTTATTGAGGATGCCAGTACAGTGGGAAATCTCGATCCGGTGTGGACCTGGAAAGTCCGACGATCAGAGAGATCGCAGGCAATCGGGCGTGATTGAGTCTACTCTAAGCATAGATAGTGCCAGGAATGGGAATACGATACGTAAGAAGAACCGACGTCTCTGTCCCTCATGATAGTCTCTAAGCAGCGACAGGCTTGTTGCCTTCGTATGCTCTGTCGCTCTGCATTACCAGTGGTATCAAATGCAATTCTCGAGTTTGCACGGGAAAGACAAAGGCATTGCTGATTTGTTGAAAAGTGTTATAAAATTGGAAAATTGTACGAATTAATTCAAGATGCCGAGCTCATAAGACGGTTTTGATTTCAGTCAAAAGTATTACAGCGACGAAGAGAATCAGTCGACTTACGACTCGTGTTCAACGCGCTTCAGGGGTCACCTTTTGCCAGTGATTGCGGCCCGATCCTTCATCGTCTGATTGAATCCAGGATGAGCCTATGTGCTGTAAGGATGACCTCCACAAGCACAGAGGCGAGACCATCACGCCTGTGATCCTTCTTGCTGAAGGTGCAAAAGAGCGAGTCAGGAAAGTGAGGAACAATTTCTCTCGTAACCTATAAGATCATCGCCGAACGGCTACACCAGATATGCAAAGTCATGTTTAGGTGCTCTCGTGATTCGCTCTTCATTTTCCAGGTCTTCGGTGTCTTCTCATGTTAATCCACCTTTGAGCTCATCTCATAATGAACGGACCACGCAGACCTCGCATCTTTTTGCTGCCATTGATACTTCTTCTACTCTCATTAACCTGCTTCGCCCAGTCTACGCACTCGGATCGCCAACTCGCCTACCGTGTAGACTCCAGAGCACCTAATGCCATCAAGGCGGCCGGAGGGTTCCCACTATGGAGGATTCCTGGATTAGACGGAGCATACAACATCTCCAACCACATTGAGACTGAAAATGGCTGGAAAGAATCGGCTTATGTGTCCGCGACCATGAATAAGATGTCAGCAATCAACCTCGCTCCTTCGGAGGGTGAATATTATGTGTACACCATCAAGACGACTCCGAACGCCATCGATGTTGGAGCTTCATATCGTGCTCTTGACAGCCAACGCCAGTTGAAAGACGCAGACGAGGTTGTCTTCCTCGGTGGTATCTCCTGGAGCCAGGTCGTAGCCTGGGACAAATGTCAAAAACGCGTGTGCGAGAAGGACAGCAGCGTAAGCGGCTTGAACCCAGACTTCAACTCCAAATTTGGATCATTCCACGACGCTGGCGCGCAACCGCAACTACTGGGTCGCAACCCGGAGGCCGGAAAGTCATTGCAAAGCTTGGCGCAAGAGTTCATGTCAAACCCGGCCAACCAAAGGGCCAAGTCTATCGGCAAGGTTGACTATGCGCCTTCCGTCTGTATCACAGGCACGCCTGAGAGACAGCTTTACAACAGCGAGTGTGGCTTCAGGGTCGATATCGGACTCGGAGTGCGGAGTGTGACCAGACTGGGCCTGGCGATTGGAACTTCAAGCGATGCAAGTGGCGCCGTGCTTGAAGTCGCTGGAGAAGACCCGGATGGTTCTGGTGATGGCCGGCGTAAGAAGCCCGACCCAAAGGCCCCCAAGGGTGGCGACTTGGGCCCCGTCGTCAAAGCAGAGACAAAGAAGCTCGGGGATCTCGAGCTCAAGGTCTGGTTAGAAGCCGAGGTCAACTCTTATGCGAGGATCGAGGCGAAGCCGCTGGCAAAGGCTGAGCTGACTGCCATATCTGAGCAATGGGCAGCTCACGAGTTCTCCCGCTGGACTGACAAGTACGGGTTCAAGATGCCGACACTTGCGAATTGCATAGATTGCATGTCTGAGCCGGTAACCTTATTCGACAAAATCAAGCGAAAATACTCTGGATCCAGTTCAATCGTTGCAGTCGACGCTGGGAAGCCCGTTTCAAGGATGGCAAAGGCCGGAAAAGGCCTTCGGATCGCTGGTGGCGGGCTCGCCGTCTTTGGTGTTGGCATCTGGGCCTACGACGTATATGACGCCTTCTCGACCAACTCGACAGCAATGGCTCGCACCGCCGCAGTCACGGCACTCGTACCATTCCTCGGATGCACTACTCAACTGCTTGAGAAACTGGAAAAGAAGGTGTATGCAGCTGGCGATGCAGGGCTCTGTCTCGTCGCCGACGCCTTGCTGCTCACTCCTTTCTGGCCAGTCGGCTTGGCCGTCCATGTTGCTCGCCCCCTGCTTGAAGGGTTGGGCAAGTCAATCGAGAATATGAGCCAGGCCGTGGTCGAGTTTGACGACTTGAGAGATAACTGGCACAAAAAATACAGAGACGCGTGGGCCGACTATCAGAACAGGGTGCTGCGGGCCATTGAGACACCGAAACTCTTCCAATCAGTCCAGTTCGAGGCTGCGTCGCGGCACTTTGGAATCATGTTCTTGGCGGCACAAACAAGCGGCGCCGAAGTTGGAAATCTCTTGCAAGATG
The DNA here is from genome assembly GCA_000472125.2 of Hirsutella thompsonii MTCC6686. Classification (NCBI taxonomy): domain Eukaryota; kingdom Fungi; phylum Ascomycota; class Sordariomycetes; order Hypocreales; family Ophiocordycipitaceae; genus Hirsutella; species Hirsutella thompsonii. Next base: position 27,346 of record APKU01000194.1, read on the forward strand.
CCAGGACGAACGCCACTAGCAGCGAGTGGTCGTCCGACTTTTTCAACAACTACAGACGGGAGAACGAGTTCCGCGTGTGCTCTGAGCTCCGAAGGTCCAAAGCGATGCTCGAAATGGACATTATGCAAGAGTTGAGCGCTTACATGCAGGACGAATATGCTCGATTCGACTGCGTCTGGTTCAAGGAATATCGCAAACGCTATGAGAGCTCCGCCTTGTCCAGTATCTTCTCCTTTGAGGCACAGATGGAAAAGATACTGAGTCAACAAGGACGGGGTGGGATTCGTGGCCTGGAACCCGGTCCGGAGACTTATATTCACGGACAACCGCTGGTTCGGCGACTCATGGACAATATCAGTCTACCCGAGGCCTGCAGCTGCCAGCGAGAAGTCCAGGCCTGCTTCGAATGCCAGTCTTGCTCGGCCGGAGGTCCCGCGAAGAGATGCCCCAGCTCACTCTTCTGCCACCTTTACACCTGTCCAGAACTGGAAGCGGTATGCCCTCCATGACTCTTTCTGATGACGAGAATTTGAAAGCTAATGAATTGCAGAAAATGACAAACAATCAGTGCCTCGACAGGCAGGAGCCCTACCGCCTGCAGCGTCGGTCTGCCAGGCAAGATGCTAAAGACCTGATGGTTCTGAATGATACTTTTGATACTGCCACTTGCACGTTCAATGACCAAAAAGAAGACCGCTTCAGCAAGTTGAGTGAGAACAAGCTGAAGAACTTGGAGGTATCAAAGTCTCTTGATGCAGAGACTGGCAAACAGAAGCGTTAATGTCAAGGAAGTTCGGAGTTTTTGGAGGAGCGATTGGGCTACTCGTTATGACTGAAGATAGACGTTCATGTTGCCTTTTATATTCTTAATTATTTTCCAGACTCGATACTCATAGGCTATATAGCCTAGGTACATAAAGACATCTTATAGACACGTTGATCGTGTACGTCGATTGCAAATTGAGGATTGCACGCTGATAGTTGTGGTGTAGTTAACATAAAGTATTGCTCATCGATATGGATGTTGAGATATGGGACACACGGATATAACACTTTCTCTTGACTTACAAGACCGCGCGGAATACTTCGTAAGTGACCTCTCTCTCAATTTAAGAAACCGCGCAGAATTAGAGAAAGACTTGGCAAGTATGGATCGCCTCCGCTGCTGTGCGACGTTGATCCCGCAGGCCCACGGCAATGACATCAAATGCGGGCGACACGTAACTTGCATGTACAGAAAAGGGAAGCCTCGCCAGTTTCACATCCTAAAGTGACGATTCACTTTGACGATTTCGACTGTACGGTACACTCTTCGTACAGGCTCGATTTGTGTGACGGAGTGAACTGATTGTCCATGTGGAGTTGTCAGACTGCCTGGTTCCGAAGAAAGCTGCGCTGGTCAGTCAGGTGTTTACAGTACAAGACTGAGTTGTAGAGACGTTCGGTTGTTACAACCCGCCCGTTTTGTGGTTACAGCAGCTGCGGCACGGCCAATGCAACGAGCAATTCGTTCGGTGCGGCGGTGCCAGCGATGCGCATTGAATTGCAGCAAGCAAGCAAAGCCCCCTTCTGCAGCTTCTAGTTCGTTGGAGTGGAAATCGAAACGGTTCCCCCGTCCCTCAGACGGCACGGCAATGACATTGAGTCGGGGGGACTCCAAATCAGCCCGCTGGGCAAGACATGCCGTTCTGCCAGATTCAATTTACTAAACATTGTCCAATGGCGATCTGGTAGAGTCATTGTTTTCGGAAGGATTATCCTTTACTACTTCGTACCCGTTTCAAACCAAGAGTCTGGTCACACAGCCCAGGGGACTGAAAGGGGGGAAACTTGACTTGCACTGCTGGATAAAGTTACTACATAAAATTAACTTGCAGAGTAAAGGAAGGTGAATCGACAATAAAGTCGACTCCATCGCACCCCAATGTGCCGACCGCAACAGAGAAGTCCGGTATTAGATGTCTCACAACTTGGTTCGTCGGGGATGCAGCCACTGACTACAAAGCAGAACAATTGTCGAATTACAATCTCTCTCTGTGTCCTCTTTTTCCCGAATTACGAGGCGCGCGACAGGCTGATGAATTGTATGGAACGGGGACATGGGTCCATCTGCTTGGCTACAGGTACGGTTGAAGAGTTGTCTCTTGGCCCGGTGGGTTGGGGGGGAGGGAAGCGGCCCGAATCCAGGGCGGGTCGAGTCGTCGGCCGAATGTAACGGTTCGCTCTGGGGCTTTTTCTTAGTGTCGCTCTCTCTCTCGTGCTCTCTCTCGTGCTCTCGCGCGAGATCGATGGACTCACAGCCTCAAAGCCACAGGGGAGGCACACACACCCTCCCCCGGCTTACCCGAAGGTTCGCTCGAGTTTCCGTGGCAAAGCAGGCAGTGCTACAGTAGGCTACTGTACTTCTTTACGGGTGTGTCAGATGGGCTTTTGAGGCTTTTGTCTTATTGTCCGACAGTCAAGAGACAGGCAACACATGGGCTCTTCACTAACTAAAGCGCGTGAGGTCGGTTGATTAGTAGGTAAGTCAACCCTTTGGAGAGTCTTTCCCACCGAGCCTTTCCCTCTGATTTGAGCATTCTGAAAAGGCATATTGAATTGCATTAATGTACACTCCGAAGGGCTAAAAGTGGCTGGAGGATAGTACATAACTTACATATTGCAATGTCCATCGGCCGGACTGAAGCCGATTAGCTTGGGCGCCAGTCCACTCTGCAATTGGCGAACCACTTTGCCCCATGTGCATACCAGATGGGTGCTATTGATAGAATACGAGCCTCCGTCTAACTGTGCAGTACTGCGCTGCCCACAAAGGCGCTTCCGATGGCCCGTCCCATGGTTGCATCCCAGGACCGCAGCGGGTGAAGCCCCGTGGGGAACGCATCGCGAACATGATGGCACCTTCTTGGCTGACGCAGGGTCTCTCTCTCTCTCTCTCGCCGCCTTTTTGGCCGCTACACTTGGAAGTCGGGGCTCCGATACATGGCATGGTCCGAAGAAAAGAGGGTGTGGCTGTCTAGAAGCCGGCTCGCGCTTCGTTATACGAAGATGAGATGCACCAGGTGACCACACAAAGGACTCGAGCCATTGATCAATGATGTTGCCTTTAATGTTGTTCTAGACTGCTTTGCCATCCATCCCATTCAATCCCCTCAAATCTCACAACTTAATGCCGAGCGGGCGATTAGGGAAGAGAGAAAGAAACGAGGGGACAGATGATTGATATGGAAGCGGCCAGATACGGACAAAACGTTCGTGGGTTCATGTTGGTGCAAACAAAAGAGAGAGGCCGGAGGTTGGAATTCCTCGTGTTCGATGCGAGCTGTGTGCGCCTTCATGTTCGTAAAAGCCGGTCCACACCCCTTCTTGGCATCTTCTCTTTGCTGACTGCCGATCCTGCCCGCCTTTGGGGAGGGGGGCGAGGGTTGTGCCGGCAACTCACCTTCTGGATTGCGGCCACCGGGGACCCGCGACGAAAGGGGGGGTGTGTGTGTTGTGTGTGCGGGTGGTTCGCGGGCATGCAGTCATAGGGCCGCAGCGGATATGGGCTTCCCTCGTGTGTGGCCCGGAAATGTAACCATGAAGGCGGGCTGGTGTGAACATGAAGTGGAGAAGAAGAGAGAGCCAGAGGGCCAGAGAGGAAAGTGTCGTCGAGGCGGACGACGTGATGCTCGTTGATGTATAAAGAGCGTCTTCCTACAACCCTCTTGAGTCTTTAACACAGCATTCCTCTCTCTCTCCATCAATCACTTAAACTCCAGTTCACCACTCGTTTCTTCAACTATTCAACCATTCTATATATACTCAGTATAAATCCGCCCTCTTACAGCTCTTCAACCCACACAACACAACCATGCAGCTCACGCAGACCCTCGTCGCCGCGCTCCTCGCCGCATCCTCGGCCGTCGCCGCCCCGGCAAAGCCCGCCGCAAAGTCCATGATGGCCGCGGCGCCGCAGTGGACCATTGAGAACGTCCAGCGCGTGTGCGACAAGGGCGACAAGCTGTGCACGTGGACCTTTGGCGTCAACACGCACGTCGACAAGGCGCCCGTCGTCAAGTGCAAGTACGAGGTCAAGGCCGCCGGCGACGCAAAGGCCTCGCGCAGCAACGGCGGCCCGTCAGACTGCGGCGACTACACCGTCACCTCGGGCTGGAGCGGCCAGTTTGGCGAGGGCCGCGGCTTCACCACGCTCTCCCTCGTCGATAACAAGAAGAGGCTCATTGCCTGGCCCGCGTACACCGACAACCAGGTCAAGGAGGGCAAGGTCGTCCAGCCCGATCAGAGCTACGCTCCCCAGAACCTGCCTCAATAAACGCGTGCGCGCCGCTATTCATGTCGTGATATGTGCCGGGAAAGACGACACGGCCATGCGAGAGAGAGAGAGAAACTGGACATATCTGATGACTTAATGTGTCAAAGGCCCCTTGAGGACCTGGATGCTATATTGTAATGTTTGATGGGGCGTCGATTGGAGATGTGGTAGTAGTATATAATGTCTTGGTATACAAAGCACAAACTGACATCATATCCACTATTCGTTCCCTTGACGTGACAGAGTCAACGCGTGCTTTCAAGTGGTCTTCTTCCTATGGATGCGTAAACTCCATGAAACATCCGCGGAATGGCCTTTCCGAGACATACTGACTCGTCGCTAATCTCAGCTCGAAGGGTACTGATCGCCAAAAGCCCCATACCATTTGTCGACCATTTTATTGCCCATGCCAGCTGTAATCATATCATCCCCTCGCTCGAGCTTCTCCGCAACCTCCTTCATAAACTCGTCGACGGTCATGGCATTCGCATTCTTATGCTTCTTGTTGTCGTCGGGGTCCTCGCGCTCACGGTGCAGGTCGGTCGAGACCATGGGCGGGGCGATTTCGACAACGGCGACGCCAGATTTCGCGCTGGCGAGCTGCGTGCGCAGGTTCATGGACCAAAAGTGCAGCCAGGCCTTGGTGCCGTTGTAGACGGGGTTGATGATGGAGAAGGGGACGAAGCCGAGGACGCTCGACACGTTGATGACGACGGCGTGCGGCTTGGACTTGAGGTGCGGCAGCAGACCGACAGTCAGGTGCATGGGCCCGCGGATGTTGATGTCGATCTCCTGGTCGGCCTTGCTCAGGAAGTCTTCTTGGTTCTTGAAGACCTCGAGCGGTCGCTGGACGCCGGCGTTGTTTACGAGGCAGTCGAGCTCGGGATGCTCGGCGGTGATTTTGGAGAGGAAGTCGGGGATATCGGCCGTCTTGCCCGTGTCGAGGACGTAATACCCAGCGGCGCCAATCTCCTTGGCCGTGTCTTTGAGGTTCGATTCGGTGCGGCCGACAATGATGACTTTTTTGCCCTTTTTGATAAAGTATTGAGCCATGGCTTTGCCAATACCTCCGGCGCCGCCAGTGATGACGGCGCAAGAGAAGTTGAGATGTCCTTGAGTTGGAGCCATGATGAATGTCTTTTTTTCCAGATGAATTTGGGCCAGTCCCGAGTATATGACTTTCTTCACATCTTGTTACGTGCGAGCGATGTGAGTGCCGGGCAAGTATACTTATTGTAAAGATAGTATCGTCTGCAGGAACATCTGTATGCTTCGGCAATCCGGCTCGTGAGTGACGTTTACATTGCGGCTTTAGCATTGAAGACGCAAGACGTCATGCCGGCCCGCGTCAGTCGGCCTTAGTGCCACTGCCGGCTCCGGAGTCCTCGTTGGCCGGCTGTCCCGGGAAGCTACGGCCGAACCAGATGTCTGTAGAGACACGGATGGGAATCTCCGGTTGCAAAGAAAACGTGCATCTAGATGGTCTTTGGTATCAATGCGGTTCACAAGTGCAGCAACTAAATGTTAGGAACAGCGGGACGAGCCGTCTCCAAGTATAAGTTTTCTCTCAGACATCGCTAACGCTTTCGCAACTCTGATCGTGATGAGCAGCTCGAGAAGAAGTGCATTGAATCACTTGAAGATAGATTGATACTTTGAGGCGGCTCATCTCGTACTGAACTGAAACGCAGGGACAGCTTAAGCGAAAGAAGCGGACCAGTGCATTTGAGAAATGTGAGTGATCGAACAGCGGCGGGTTATTGAAGGACAGATGGACATTTCAATCATATACTGGCACATAAGCAGACGTGTCGAGTAAATCGTCCTCAGTCTGTGGCAGCATGGCAAGATGTGATGAACAGCTTGAGCCTCAAAGGTGGAAGCAGTCGTGATTGGACATCGCGCACACGCAAGAGAGCTGGGAGGAAACAGGAAGCCAATCAATCAAGGAAACTAAGCGAAGAGCTTTGTGCTCGGCTGGAGCTATTAAGACCAAGCCCATCTGGGAATAGAGGGAAATGTCGTCAAAGGGGGGAGAGGTGGGTTTATTTTGCTAACCCGATGTTCTCGTAATTGCCGGGCTACAGATGAGGTAAAATGGCAAAACGGTGAGAAGGGGGGCAGCCCCCGGGTGTCCTGACACTCGAGGGGCGGTGCTTAATCCCATCAAGGTTAACCGACCGTAAAGAGTAATTGCTTTTGCCACTTCGTCTACAAAGTAAGGTACTGTACGGAATCAAGGTAACGTGATCGGGGTGGAGGAGAGAAGGGGAAAAGGTACGTGCGTATCCGACAGTGCGCAAAGAAAGTGACAGATTGGCAAGAGGGCGCAAGAGTCAACATGAGATATTTGCAGATTTTATCCGTCAAGGGCGCGCTATCGAATATAGAAATTCCAAGGCCAAATGTGTCAAGACGTCTGCGGGAAAAGATGTCGAAAAGACGGGGCAAACGATCAAGGGAGGAGGGAAATCGCCTTATTGGATCAATACTCCCCCCGCATGGTCTGGATAAAGAGGTACCTACATGCGTCCAGGAGGACAAGAGTATCGCGCCGTATGTATGTTTATCACCGACATGACACATAATAATCATCACGTCTGGGGGATACTACGCCAAGAGTCCTCGAGCTCGGGTCACCGTGTATCAGCTCGCGCGCGCATCGTCGACAATTGGCTGCCGAACAAGAGATGCGTAATCTAACGATTGTGTCATCTGCTGCAGCCACGCAGTCGCAGGGCGAAACAAATAGTCTCCTTGTGACTGTACGAATACATGCAGTGAAAATAGTGGGCGGTTGCGATGGGAAGAAGGCTGTCGAGCGCTCAATGACGCGTTGCGGACAGCTTGCCAAGGCGCCAATTCAAGATTCATCGGGCGTTATTGTGTTCGTACAGTATTGTAGGGCTACGAAGTAACTTACCACCTTGTAATCAGTTGGACGCGCCAAGATGAGGAGAGGAAGAGAGGGAGGGACATTATCCAACGTGGCACGCGGTAAAAGAGGGTCGAGGGAGCACCAAGAGAGGGGCCGCCATTATTACCCACTTTACGTACAGTGTACTGCTATTTCTGGTGTGCCCTCTCCTCTCTCGTTGGTTCGTCGTTTGGCGTGTCTGAGATCGGCCGTCAGCTGGAGACAAACTGGAGCAAGTGGGCCTCTTTTTTTGTTTTGGCAGTCCGCGGGCTAACGTACCTTAACCTTACTGAATGGTGTGGATAGTGCAGGTACGCGGCTTTTTGTTTATCGACTTTTACCAAAGTCGCTGGCGCGCGTATTCGCTCAAGTAAACCACCCCGGTCCAGGCCGAGACAAGTACCGCCAGGTAGACGGCGCGATTTAGACTACGACGGCGCGCCCGTCCACGGCGGAGAGGAAGGTGGGCGGAGGCCCATTATGATTTGCAAAGACCCTTGGCGGGCGTCAACCTTAATCCACCTTACCTACAAGTTGGTGCTGCTGCTGCGCTGCTGCTGCAAGTTACGCCCCCCTCGAGGCGACGATGCAAAGCTGTGTGAGCCGTTGCCGTGGTGTTGGGTCGTATGTGTAGCTTCTTTTTGAATGTGCTCATCGTGAGTGACATGGGCCAACGCTTCCAACCATGAAAAGGAAGAAGAAAAACCTGTAGAGGCAACGAAGTGAAAGTACCAAGTAGTCTACGAGAGTAAGGTACCTCACTGCGAGCAACACGGACAGTGCGGATTCACTCGAGGCGCCGAAGGGGGATGAGCGTCAGCCGCTGCCAAGAGGTGCTAACAAGAACAAGTTGTGTGTGTGTGTGTGTCCTCTCTCTCTCCTCCGTCCAAAGAACTCCCGTCCGTCTGCCATTTTACTGTACCGTATTTCGTAGGTAGCCTGAGCTCTATCGCACAGCCCCCGTTTGCCCAGCATCCGAGAGTTGCTAGATTGCGAACCAAGCCCGCTTTTCATGTCCTCGCCGCCTTGGTTTTCCATCTCATGTCCGTCTTTATTGCACACCGGCATTCGAACGCTGCACTGTGCCTCTGTACATAACCTCGTCGGTACCCCAGGCGCTGATGTTTGTCTCGTTTCCAGGGTTCGCTTGCACAATCCCCTTTCCCGCCTTTTTATTCACGCTTCCCGCCTCTTTCTTCTCCTTGGGTAACGATCGAACCCCCTTCCTCTCGCTCGATTCTCTCACCCCGTTCATCAAAACCTCTCATATTCCTCGGGTGCCCCTGAAATTTGTGCTTCCATTCGGCTGCATCTTGTACACTCAGTACTTCGTACCTCCCTCCCCCTCGTCCATACAGTACCGTACATCACGCACAAGTACCGTACTTCCTCTCCACATCCACATCTATTCAACTCCCGAAGACTCTCGGCGCATGAATGCAATCTGCTGCTCTTCTTTTCGCCTGTAATCGACCCGATTCGGATCCGCACTACACCCCCACGCGCGAGCCCATCCTTGGCACGTCCCTTCTCTGGATTCGACTCTTGCCTTTCTCCCCGTATTGGCTCTCCTTCTCCCTTTTTCGTTGGCTCCAGGCGCAACCACTCCTTTGTGTCTGCCGCTCCTTGTCCGACGTCGCATCCGCCGTGACGATTCGACTTTCACTCGTTCAATTCGGTTCTGATCTTGACGCGTCTTTTTCTTCGACTTGAATATTCCGCCTCTTCTCGATCCTATCCGTCGCCATCGACTTACAAATACCGACGGCTTTCATATCGCATGCGACGATTCGACCTCGACCGACCTCGCGAAATTTGACCACCGCGTTTCTACGCTCGCAAATCAAGGGCGATACGAAGAAACTGCGATAATTCTCGTTTTGGCGCCCTTCACCCGTTCAAGATGAGCCCTCGACGCTCAACCCCGACGTCTTCAACGACATGGAGCTTCCTCGTCGCTGGAATGCTACTGTTGAGTGGCTCTGGCGTTCAAGCCGCGTCGCCCTACAAGATTGATTCAACTGGTGCGCACTTCAAGATCTCATCACAGCTCTCGGAAGAGGTTTACTGACAATTTGCATGCAGACGCCATCAAAGAGTCGGCTCGAACTCTGGCATACGATCTAATGCTCTTCTACCCCGGTAACAAGACGGGAGGCATTCCAGGCATTCTGCCAGGTCCGCCTCCAGCAGGACCTTATTATTGGTGGGAAGGTGGCGCCATGATGGGCACCTACATCGACTATTGGCATCTGACGGGCGATTCGAGTTATAATAGAGTCGTCATGGAGGGCATGTTGCATCAGGTCGGCGAACACGAAAACTACATGCCCGCCAACCATACTGCCTCGCTCGGAAACGATGATCAAGGATTCTGGGGCATGTCGGCAATGCTCGCGGCCGAGAACAAGTTTCCCAACCCGCCCGATGACAAGCCTCAGTGGCTCGCTCTCGCCCAGGCTGTCTGGAATACCATGGCTGACCCCAGTCGTCACGACGCTACATGCAACGGTGGCCTTCGATGGCAGATTCCCTTTTCCAACGCCGGCTACAACTACAAGAACAGTACGTGCAGCGATACTGCCAGCTTCTTGACTAGACTGACCCTTTCGCAGCAATCGCCAACGGCTGCTTCTTCAACATTGGAGCCCGCCTCGCACGATACACCAAGAACGCCACTTACGCTGAGCATGCAGAGAAGACGTGGGATTGGCTGTGGAATGTCGGATACATTGACCACAAGTCTTGGAAGGTCTATGACGGCGCGCACGTTGACGCCAACTGCACCGACATTAACAAGGCGACCTTTTCATACAACATTGGCATTCTCATGCAGGGTGCTGCATTCATGTACAACTTTGTACGTGCATCCCCCCTTACAGAGCTGAGGAGTCTCGCGTCGGCGAAACCAGTCTTAAGCCCTCTAGCTCGAACCCTCAATGCGGCGTCTTTGCTGACCTATTTAGACCGATGGCGATAAGAAATGGGCCGACCGTCTCGATAAGCTCTCCGACACCGTCATTAGCGACTTCTTCGCCAAGGGCGCCGCATTCGAGATTGCCTGCGAGAGCCGTAAGGGTGCCTGCTCGCCCGATATGCTCTCCTTCAAGGGCTACGTACACCGCTGGCTCGCCGTCGTGACGCAAATCGCGCCGTATACTCAATCCAAACTCCGACCGGTGTTGCGGAAATCTACCGAGGCAGCCATCAAGCAGTGCACAGGAGGGGCCACGGGACGCGTTTGCGGCTTTTACTGGAGCGACGGTGTCTTTGTTGACCCTAGCGTCGACAAGACGACGGGAGCGGGCGAAGCCATGAACGTGCTGGCGGCCGTATCGAGTCTGCTCATTGACCAAGCCCCCGGGCCAGTGACCAACGCGACGGGCGGCATTTCCAAGGGCAACCCCAACGCTGGCGGTGGCCGCGATAACGGCGACATTGAATTGCGGCCCATGACAGGAGGCGATCGTGCTGGCGCCGGTTTCCTGACCTTTTTTGTCCTGGGCAGCGCCATTGGCACTTTTGTGTGGATGAGTGTATTCGAGTAAAAGGCCGAACGACCGCTCGAGAGAAGTTATTACCATCCTGGCATGGAAGGGGCGCACTGGAGTTTAGCGACTGGCGGTTTCCTTCGCTTGTTCATACTTTTTTTTTCTATGTCTTTTGTCTTTTTTTTTCTTCTCTACCCTTTTCTATTGTGCATCAGAGCACGTATCTGGACAGATGAGCGAGGGAAGAAAGTCACCCGAGGAAGATGAAGGATTCGGGGTCACAAAAATGGGAACATACAGCACAATGCTGTATCACAGTCATACAGTTCATCTATAGCATTTCGCCTGGTATTCATGATACTAGCCAAAGAGCAATTTTCAAGCACGTCAGCTGGCGCACGGAGGGACTTTTGCGCATGCTAAGGAGATGGATGTCAAAGGCGGTGCGGTGATGCTTGGTGTAGGCCATTACTTCGTACTTGGCGGCGGCAAGGCACGCTTGCTGGCGCCTGCGCGCGGATAAGAGTGCATGGCACATGTAGTTTATCTGATAATGAAGAGCACAGAGATAGGTATGAGGCGTTGTAAAGGTGATTTTTGCTGCAGAATTGGGACGAGTGCGGCGTTTAATACGAACCTGCGCTGGGTTTGTTTGAGTGAGATGAGATGAGTGCGCTCCGGTGATTGTAGATTTTCCGAGGCAGTGAATGACTCTATTGACATTATGATGACCTCGTCTGAAAGAAAAGTCAGTTTTAGATGGGATGGAAATGGGTTGTACTGATGATATCTCGCGGTGAATAATGTTTGCAGAGATCAAATGAACTATAGGGTATCACAATCAATGTACTCCGTACAGTATTGCCAGCACAAAATATCGGTGGACTTGACTGTTGTTTACGAGTTTTATGAGGTACACTGTACGAATAGACATTGGTGATTTCAAGGTGCATTGAAAGTGCGCCTTTGTCGAGTACTCCAATTGCTCCTGCCAGTTGGTAACATGGAAGCTTCTTAATGCAAGGCACATGAAATGCAGCTGCCGCCGCTGCGGGTCGTTGCTTCCAGGTGTCCACTCCAGCCAGCTGCCGAAGTTGCAGCGCCCGCACATGTACCTTTGTGGGTGCCCGCACGCCAGTGGAGTACCTCGACTGCCTTAGCCGACCTCGAAAGCGATGCAACAAAACGCACGAATCTTGTATTTCCCATCAACCTCGCACTCGACTCGGCAGTCCACCAGCCAACAAGACGATACGCGCGCGCGCGTTCATCCCTAGACGAAGAAGTGTCTTTCTCGCCAACGAGAATCTCGTCAAGATGCCGCGTGTCGTCGACAGTTCGAGCAGCGACGAGTCGAGCGACGACGAGGGCAGCTCAAGTTCGAATTCTCGACGGGACAATCCAACCGCCAACTTTGTCGACCTCGAGGCGGAGGAGTCCGGCGACGAGGAGAGCGAAGACGAGGAGAACGAATATGAGGAGAGCGACGGCGGATCCAATGATGGGGAATCGGCGACCTTTACCTGCTTCATGAAGCTCCCGCCCGAGTTGCGCGTCCGCATCTGGGAGCTGTTCTGTCCCGACCTTCGCGCTCCCTTTCGGTTGCTACCGTTTCGATTCGAGCCGGCTACTTTTACGACTCGAAGTAAATACGGTTACAAGTCGACGGGTAAAGTCTTCGTTGTGATCAAGGAATTAACGCTGGCCGACCAGACGAAGGCACTGCGCCGCCTCTTGGCTATCCATGGCGAGTCGCGAGCTCTGGGCCTTTCACGCTTTCCAGACACCCTGTCTATTGAAGACGAAGACTTTGGCGAGTGTTTCGTGCCATCCAGCAAAGAACGGGACATAGTCATGATTACAAACACCGGCTTTAGGGCCCCCGGAAATGCACACCATCTGCTGCCCGGCTTCGCCGACAATGTCGTCAACTTTGCCATTCCGTGCCACAAATGGTTCCCGCTGGAGCTACCAATCGAAAAGTTCCCAAACCTCCGAAAAGTCTATTGCTGCCACACGGCAGTTAGGGATTACCTCAAGCCGAGCGACCTGCTCTGGACTGTGTCCGACCATGTGCACCAGTACGTCATTGAGATGGACGATCGGTCGTCAGAGATCAGCGAGGTGTGGCGCGAGCTCGCCATCGTGCCAGACGTGGAGCGCTATCCCGACTATTTCAGACGCCAGCCATCGCGTATCTTCACAGAGAGGCAGTCGGTTATCAGGGAAACTCTGCGGTCGCGTGGTGTCGAGGCGTGGCCAATGGTGAGATTCCAAGACGAAGACGAAATTAGCCGATGGGAAAAGCTCAAGGGCCTCAAGGATGTCATGTTTGAAAAGCTGGCCCCGGAGAACGATGACTCTGACAGCGAGAATGAAGGACCGTTGTGGGATGTCTGGAGCGACACAGATGATGACTCTGGCGACGATGTAGATGAGTACGAGAGCGAAGGGATCGACGATTCCGAGATTCTCGAAATTGAAGACTCCGACGACTCTCTCAATATTCATTACCCAATTGAATTTGGGGTCCCTCTGGGTCATCCGTCTGTGCCGATTTCCTTTGGATTCTCAGAACCATTTTTCGCCAGCCCTCCACCTCCACCTCCCCTTGATCATCCCTTTTCCGACTATGACTCTTCCGACTCGTCTACTGTCGAGGAATCGACTCGAGTGCCTGGTCTCGGCCCAGAGGAGACCAACACACCTGCTCAGACTGCCTCACCCCGGCGGAGACTCAAAAGGAAGCTCGTCGTGTCTTCAGATTCGGACTCGGACAGATCATCGTCCTCGGAACCACAACCTAAGCGGATCCGAGCCAATCGAGCAATCGTCTCAGATTCTGATGATGACGATGTCGAGCCCTCGATGCCGGCAGGTGAACAACGGACGGCCCGAAATCGCGCTCGAGCCATCGTTGACTCTGACTCGGAATCGGATGATGCCGTTGGAGGTGTCACCATTGCCCCGAAAACAAATGGTCGTACCGCGAGCTCAAGAGCATCGGGTTCTTCGCCTGATGCGTCGGAATCTGATTCCGATGTGGCTGACACCACGACCCGTCCATCTCTTGCGGAGCGGCTGCAGCTCAATCGCGGGCGTCGAGGAGTCTCTCGCTCGTCAAGCGGCGGAGAAAATTCGAGCGAGCAAGATGATTCCGAGGGCTCAGATGAGAATGAGGACGAGGACGAGGATAGTGAGGAGGAGAATGAGTTGCTAGACGGTATGGCGGTCGAGTCGGAGGACAACAGCGATGCGGACGAGGAAGACGAAGGGTGGTGAGTCGGTCTAACCTTAGGATACGAAAGGGAGCACCGAGGAGGTGTTTGAGGGCCATAGTGAGTCTTTTCTCATTCTTGCTGGAATTGTTTTTAGATTATGATACCACCTTGCACACTATTTTCCCAAAATAAGAGCAAAAAAAGGGCTTAGAGGGTCCCAAGGCCTATGGGTAGCGAACGGAGATGCTCGCTCTTGTTACATTATGACAAACACTTGAGTTTAGATTCAGTCTCTTGGTCTGTATTTGGTGAATGTTTGATGTTTGTCTTGTGGTATCACTGTATTAACGTTCTGTATTGACGCTGCGGTGAGCGCGAGGTCATTTCTCCTTTTCCTGTTCTTTTCCCTGCTTAGAGAATCACCGACCAAGTGGGTTTTTTTTGTACAGACGAGCCTGGTATTTCGACATCATATCCCGTCACTTTTCAAGCCTGTCGTACATGCTCTGCACTGTCATGTTTGACCCTCCTGGCGCAAGGCCAACACGGCAGCGTCACAGGCTCTCACAGGAACAGCTCCAGCAGCGCAGGCTCTCACTGAAACAGCTCCAGCAGCTTCTCAACCGGCCAGGCGCGGGTATCGCGGTACCGCTCGAGGACGGTCCGAATGGCCAGGCGCTCGTAGCGGTCGGTGAAGAAGTCGCTGTACATGCCGATGCCGAGCGCGGCCTGGACGAGGGCCGGCGGCGAGGCCGGGTTGCAGAGGGCGATGCCGCAGAGGTCGAGCAGGAGGACGCGGACTTCGTTCTCGACGAGGCGCCAGTCTGAGCGCGATGCCGATGGGCTTCTAAGGGCAAGTTTAGCAAGCGAGACAATCTACGAGAGAGGAAGTAAAGAGAAAAAGAAACTCAAAGATTGCACTGGCGCGGGTCTTACTTCAGGGATGGATTCTCGGCTACGAGGACCGCCTTGGCAATCAGGGCCAGCTGGATGCTCGTGACTTCAATGTTGGATCCGTACCAGATCGTCGGAAAGATTTCGCCGCGCGACTTGTCGGCGGCGCGGCGGTAAATGGGTCGGAAGACGGGCAGGACGTGGTGCTCAATGTGTTCTTGCTGCTTGAATAGGCGCACTGCGACAAGGACACACGATTATGTTAGATGGGCATATCAACAGGCCAAATCACGAAGGGAAACCGGGAGATCTAGGGAGGAAGGGGATGAGGCACTTACACCACTCCTGTTCGGAACCGCCGCCCCAGTGCCATTTCGCCGTCTGGACGAGGTGCATGACAACCTTGTTGGCCCTGGAGGCGCTATGCCAGAATTCAGGGGGCAGCATGAGCTGAGGCGCCTCGCGACGGGTAAAGGAGTTGAAGATCTCCTGTCGCAGGGCCATCCAGTACGCCGCCTGCATGAGGCTGCGCTGGCCAAAGACGGTCTGGGAGGGGAGCGTGCGGAGGACGGCGTCGATGATGGCGAGGAAGTTGACCTGCTTGCGGGCGAGGGCGGGAGCCGGATGAGACGGGTCCCCCGGCGCCGGGTCGTCGCTGTCAATCTCCTCGAGCTGGCGGAGTATGACGGCCGTGGTGATGATGCTGTCGCGGTAGTCGTCGTCGTGCATGTCGTGGAACTGGCGCAGGGCGGGGATGCACTTGAGCATGTACTCGACGGCGGCGTGCTCGTTGAGCTTGGGCAGCAGCTGGCCGTGGTACAGGATGACGCCCTGCGCCGTCTTGTACTGCGGCAGCCGGCTCAGGTGCCGCGCGGCGACGGCGAAGATTGCGTCGAGCAGGTGCGGGTGCTTGCGCGCGCGGACGGGCACCACGAGCTGGAAGTGTCGCTCCTCGTCGCACAGGTCGAACCAGTGCGACATCTCCTCGATGAAGTACCGCAGCAGGCACGCCTCTTGGACGTCGAGTAAGGGGAACCCGGGGTCCGTCTCGATGCCCGGCTGCGTCACCAGCGTGCTCGATGCCGGTGCTCCGCCGGGGGATCCGGCCGAGTGTGCGTACGAGTGCGGCGAAGACGTCGGCCGGCCGTCGGCGGTGCCACTCCTCTCAAAGGATCGCGAGCCGTGCGAGTTGCTATGATGGTGACTACTATGATTGGCGTTGGCGTTGTTGTTCTTGTTGGTCGTCGTGTTGTTGGTCGTCGTGTGGTTGGGAGACGACGTCAGGTACGCTATCGACGGCATCCCGGATGAGGGCGGCGGCGGCGGCGGAGGAGCGGCGGGTGGTCTCGGCGCCGAGTTGAAGTCGAAACCCGGCTCCGGACCGCCGCCTCCGGCACCGTTATAGCCAATGCGATCCGGAGGTGACAACGCGCTGTTGCTTCGCTGATGCGACGACGGCCGGGCAAACGGCTCATGGCGCGAGTCAAAGGGTGAGTCGGATCGCGAAAGTGTCGGCGACAGACGCATCGAGCGCGCGTCATCTCCCGATCGATCTGAAAAGGATATCGGAGGACCGAGATCGGTAAGAGCCGGCGATGTTCGGGCCGGAGGGTGTTCGGGTCCGGGTCCGGGGACACAGGGGGGTGGTTCACGGGCAGCCGTGGCGCCACGCGGATGGAACCGGACTGTAAGGGGGGGCGTTCACCTGTGGTCAGAAAAGAAGAAGAAAAGGAAATGAAGGATGAAAAAGATTGGTCTTGGCTTACAATGCCGAGCCTCGCTATTGACCCATTTCTGATCCTTGGCGAAGCTCGCGACGGAGCCGTGCTTGAAGACGGTCTTGCGTGCCGGCCGAGAGCAGGGCAGCTGCTTCAACTGACACCGTCGGCATTTTGGCTGCTCCTCATCGCCTGCATGAATAGCTCTTGTTAGCGCAATGTCTGCAGACACCAACTCATGCACGAAGGTGACGGGGGGTAATGCAAGTTGGGTAGTGGGCATGAATCCAAGGCTCGCAAGGTCTTGGCCCTTGGCTCAGCTTGTTCAAAATCTCCGCCCTTCCCCCTCCTTTCCGAGCTGTTCCCCCGCATCGGCAAGTTTGGGGTAATCTCTGGTGTCTGGGAGTCTGGTTCTCGAAGGGTTGAACTTGTGTGCAGGGCGCATCATGATGTGGGCGACAGGGTGTTTTCTCCGGATGATCACGTCCAAGAGGAGGGGGGTTTTGCGCTTCTGCTCACATTTGACATGTTTCTCTATAAAACAAGAAAAAAGTTCTCAAGGTCAGCAAGACGGAAGCTTCGGGAAGACTCGCATCCCCCCCAAAGACGGGGGGATCAACGGGAGGACTGGCGACTCACCTTTGCACTGCACGCAGGGATGCTTTACCGCGGGCATCGCATCGGCGCCTCGTGCCCTCACCGCGGTGACCTGGCGCCCGTCCAAACCGTCTGACGAAAAAGTCCCCCGAGGATTCCCCACGACGAGCTGAGGCGGGGGGCGGGAGCGTTACGGCGGATAGCTGCTTGCTGTCGATAGCTCGCGGGGGGGGGGGGGGGAAGAGGGTGATTGATGGACGGGAGAAAGCTTTGCGCGCGCGCGTCGAGTCGTGAATGGTGATGCCGCCACGAGCCGGTTTCGTTTGTTCGTTTTTCTGATTTAATCCTCCAAGCTGCAGAATGGACAAGACGGTGACGAAGTGTCTCACCGATCCCAGCCAAAGCGTCCTGATCCTTTGCGCGTCGCGTGCGCCGGGAAATGAGCAAAAAGGCTGATCGGGTCTTCGAACGGTACGGATGTCGCGCAAAACGTGGAAACGGCGAAGATTGCCAAGATAAAAGTCCGTTGACTCCGAACCGAGCTGGTCGCAAAGTCCCGTTGAAGTCCTGGAAAAGTAACAGGTTTCCGCGAAGAAGGGGAAAAAATGAAATAAAAACACTACCTGCAGTCGAGGTAAGAAAAAAAAAGTTGGTGAGTTTGAAGAAGGGGAGTGCAGAGTGATGCAATGCGACAAGAGAGAAACGGGCCCCCTTGTGTGCGCAAAAGGAAACTCAAAAACCTCCCCAAAAGGCAGTGCCGGAGGAGATGGAGGACGAGGAGGAGGGGTGGAGGAGGGAGGGGCGGAGGGGGGAGGAAAGGATAGAGAGAACCGGCGACAGACAGGGCGAGTGAGAGAGAGAGAGAGAGAGAAGAAAGAGAGGGTCGACTTTTCTCGTTTGGGTCTGGATTGGCGCTCGATAGCGTCTTTCGGCCGAGCAAGCTTTGGCACCGTCGAGAGAACGAAGAAATGGGCGAAAGAAAAAAGGCCCCAACGTTTTAACGTTATTCCTTCAAAGGGGGGGAGGGGGAGGGTCTTTGCTCGCTCCCCTTAAAGGCGAGCCCGAGTTAAGGTTTTGAAGAGAGAGAAAGAGAGACAGAGAATGAGGATGAAGAAGATCAACACTTCCTCAAGATGAAGGACAAGGTAGAGCCCAAGAAACAAGGTCGTTTTTGGAGAGAAGAAAGATTCAATGTCTGTTTGCTTGAACTCCCCCCTGTTTCTTTGCGACGATCCCCAAAAAGAGGGGGGGAAAAGGGATGCAAAGGTGTGAGAGAATGTCGCATCGAAATCTGCAACTCAGTCTACGAATTGCTGAAGACACCCTTTCTTGTTTTGAACATGTCCCTTCTTCCTCTCTCTCTCTCTCTCTCTCTCTCTCTTTTCCTACCCCTTTTGGTGTTGTCGCCGCTCTTCTGGACTCGGGCTGGGTCTCCGCCGAGCTTCCCGTCCCGCGGATCAGGACGGCCCTATCGCCGTCTCTGTTACAGTACATACCCAGAAAACATCGGCCAATCGTCATGGGCAAATTACTGTACAGCAGCCAACTCTTGCTTGTGTTCCTCTTTTTCTTCGCATCCACGGATCGCGGGCGCGGGCGCGTCTCGATGGAGACTTGTCACGGATAACTTCCCCTGCCTATATCATGCCCCATGCTATGGGACCCAAGGTGTCCACTCGCAGCCCAGCCGTCGACCAAACGCAATCCACTGCCTCCGGATATCGCTCAACCCGTCTTTTGTTCTTTTTTTCTTCTTTACTGACATTCAACTCCCAAGCCCGCTCATTGCTCACATGTTTGCTGTACTGTACGTACTTGCGATGAAGTCATATTGGCACTTGAACCGACTTGACAACATCTCTATGCGTAAAAGTACAGCACTTCCCCTTGCAGCTCGCTAAAAGACTCAACTGCTATTCGAGTATTAGCTTACTTCTTGTCCCTCCCTCTTTTCTTTTCCCCGCAAGCTGCCGCCCGAGTCTTTAGAGTTTTGCGCTACAGAGCAACTCGCGACCATCTAAAAACGGAACCCCGGAAAACGCTGCCCAAGCGCGTCGAGGGCAAAGTGAAACAGGAGGGTCCCCCTCCTCCCCTGCCGTAGACCCCGTCACGAGGGCATCCATCCACCTTTGGGTCTTTGAAAAGCAAGAAGGAGGACGAAGAGGGGGAATCCTGAGGTGAACGCAAGGCGACTGGCTGGGTTTATTATAGTTCTTATTCTATGACTTTTGCTTCGTGAATAAATGTGCGTGACTCAGGACAGATCCTATGGGAACCCTCTCTCAGTTGAGGCTATGGGATTTGCGTGGAGCTTTCGACGTGCAGAAGCTTTTGTGTCTCTGTCTTGCCATTTCCAAGCGAGCTACAATCTGTGTGTGGAAACAGCTATGAGTGCGACAAAGAGGCCGTGTCTCTGTCTCATCTCGAGCGCCGTAACTACATTCCACACCACGACTTCAATTTCAGCAACTTTGCTCTCATATCAGTTAATTCAAGTCTTCATCACGACCTTCATATCTAGTATCGAGTATGTCAAATAGTTACCTCTTGACGCCAATACTGTATACCAGCTTATTGCTCGACTCGTCCAGTCTCAGCTGCCCTACTGTACGCTCGGGCTCCAGTCTTCCCCACAGCGCCGTCGGAGCACTGCCCAGTGGGTACGAAGAAATACACGGGGTATTATTCAACACCACATGCTCCGGCAGGCAGCCTATGTACGTAGGCCTAGGTACACGCGCACGTTGGCCAAGCGGCACCGTTGACGCACCGCGCCGTCGACTGCCGACGCCACCCTCCCGGGCCCCCGTTGTCCATGGGCACCGCACAACCAGACCCGTCCGGCTTACCGCCAGTGATCGGCGCCCCGAGTACCTGACGTATCGATCGTGGGTGAGCACTGGTGGGCTCGCGAGACACGTGATTGCTGGGTTCATCTGCCTACTTCATGTTCGTATGCTTCTCTGCGACTTCTCATATGAAGTGCATAGCCTTGCGCGAGGCCGTTGAGTTCTTGGAACATTCTGGACTATTTGCGAAGCACCCAACTTCACAAGACTAATCACTCCTCACGTCCGTATTGCCTTGCCGTAGTCTCGGTATTTGTATCATTGGTGCTGATTAGTCCGAATCGTACCGCCCACGCATACGCCCAAAGGCACAAACTCCCCTGACCTCTCAACTACGTACTGCGTACTGTTGTTTGCAAAGGATTCAGGATCGATCATCGCGTACTCCATTGTAACCCATTCATTATGCAGCCCGTATTCGCATATACGTAGCATACAAACTCAATTCCTTCCCGTCGGAAGAATCCTTGCCTGCCCACGAACAACTCGCCCATCAGACATTGAGAGAGTTTACCTCGATTGGGCACCAAAGGTGAGCCTGCAATGCAACCGTAAACCTCTGACTTAAAAATGCCCTATCAAATCTCCCATGTAACTGTCTTGCTGCATCGAAAACTGCCTCTTCGGCCAAAGATCGAGAAACCGGATAGAAATTTCTTCGTACAAGAATGGCTACACTGTCACATATTGCTATGCAACATGAAAAGTAACAAACCCGTCGAACAACTGTTTTTTTCGACGCGCAGCTGGACGTATTGCAAGAATGGAGGGTCTATGCCCATATTCGCTATGATTAGGATGGCTTCGTAGAGCTCGAAGGCCATGCAAATGTCATTTTCTCTGTCCGTATCTACAATTCGCAAAGGATTTTTGAATACAACGTACAACTCTGCTGCTACTCGATCCGCATCTTTCTTTCACCTCGGCTGAAAATTGCAAATTTTCGTTCGAGGACCCATATCCATCAAAAATAGGGGACAAGGATTCGACTCCTGAACCAAACTTTGTCACGCACACAATATCGACGCCCCATTATGATCCTATCATAGTCATAAGCATAATCCGTGACGGGTCTGCTCTCATGCCGGAATAAATTCTTGATTAGGACCCTAGAACCGAGATTCAGTATCGAGATGGGCCGCGTTATCTTCAATACAGTATGTGCATGTAATTCGCAGCGCACATAAGATACGTAAATCGAACCAAACACTTTCAGGAGTATATGGAGCTTCTCCTCAGACCAAATAGACTCGTCAGGTTTTTTCAAATATAATGTGAGATATGACTGAAGTTTCTGCCGCAAAAGCAACTTGATTCTCCTCCAAATGCTATTTCAAATCTTCCCGGAGCAGATTGACCGGCTGCAATGATCTCGAAGAGTTGAGATAAAGAACAATCTCACCTCTCAGTATTGCAGCCATATGTTTGCCGTGTATGGAGCCGTACCCGGAAGAGCAGAAATTTGAGTCATGCGCGAACTCGGATATTGACAACATTTTCCCATCCCCCCAAGTCGAGATTTCCCCTCATGGATTGAGTAAAGGTCCAGCACGGCCCGAGGAAATATTCAGGTCCGTTCCGCTTTTCAGAGTATCGAGGAAGGAAAGTCTACGCCCCCTTGAGTATGATCCTTCCGGCGGACATCTTCGATTGAAACTCGAATCTCCTCGGCCTTGACCAAGGATAAATGTACCTTCATAGCCAGGAATATACCCTTCAAGTCAAGCTACAACGCAGACCCAAGACTCATCACTTTGAAAGTCAATATTGGGTGGAGCCGTAAGTCTATGGATCATAGATCCCAGCCGTCTCTTCCATGCCAAGAGGAGTCGAATCTCGGCGTTTACCAAATTGGAGTTCTGACAAGGCACCACATGCGGACCGTTCCGAGTATCCCTTTCGGTCATGGTGATGGAAGCGCCGCAAAAGGCAGTGTCCGTGACGCACCCCATACTTCATTGGTCATGTCTGCGGGTAAGACCCCGGCGAGAAGATGAACCTGCCTGCCGGACCCTCGGAGAGTTATTGGCTTGACAGGTAGAGGAAACCGAATACGATGTCTTGAAGACGGTCCAGCGGCTGGGACAACGGAGGAGATTCACGTGGCAATCCGACCATGATTATAACGGCCGTCGTCCATTCCATACCAGAAAAACAGCCGTATAGACTTGTTCCGTGCGCGGATCGGAGAATATTTGTACTCGCAAAATCGCGTCTCAACAAAATTACCATCGAAGAGCAAGATAAGTGGCCGAAGTGGGATAAACCAAGCGCCTATATCTTCATTCATACAAAATGACAAACCTAATCACGTACTACATGAACGAGACAAGATCTTGTCCCATCTGCGAGGTTAACATGTGTTCATAGTTACCGTTTGAAACTGATGAGATTGGAACAAAGCACCATTAAGTCCGGGGCTTCAACACCATCGCATTCTCGAGATGTATATTTTGAACGAATGTTCATTATGCTGCGTGTAATCAAAAAGCCTACTGGGTATTCTGTACATCGTACCTTCTACATCATCCAAGCCAAGTCGCCATGAAGCAGCATGTTTCAAGCAATTGCGTGCCTCCCTTTCCCTGCGCCAAATAATACATGATAGATAGAATCAATGGCCTAGTTTCAGGCTCTAGAGTGTCGATTCCTGACCATGCTCATGACATCGTTGCCAGACTCCAAGTTTTCAAAAGTGTCAATAGACGCCCTTCGGTCTCGGACAAATTTTGGCCAAGTGTTGGTGAGGACGAGGTACTTGATGCTCTTCTCGGCGGCATCGAAGACGGTCTCATCAAAGGCCTCGGGGATCTCGCCCCAAAACTGGGCGCGGTCCTCGATGGGGGACGATGACCTGCCGAGTGCCTTTTCTGAGTCGTTGCAGGAAGGGTTGGGCGAGTTTTGCACTTGTCCCGGCATGTCGAAGATGCTTGATGGGTCTGCCTGGTTCTTCTCTCCATATAAGATGCGCGCCGAGGTTTCGAAAATGGTTTCCAGTTTCCTCAATTCTTGGGAAGATATGTTGATGGGGAACTCGGCATCGCGGGTGCTGATGAAGCTGGCGTATATCCGCAAAGCCCTGTTAAATCTCTCGCGGACGAGTTCCTTGGTTTGTTGATCGCGAGGACCCAAGCCGCCGTTACGTACGGCCGGGGGCAGTGAGCTCTTCCAGTCGGCAACGCTGGTGAGGAAAGCAATGTTCTCTCCCGAAAAGTCTCGGAGAGCAGAAAATTGCTGAAGAGGTCCGGGATTGCGCTCCAGAACATGCTCCAGGGCGCTCATTGTCATGATACTCTCTCCGGAGTCGTTGGTTCTAACAGAGCCATTTGTCGACTTCCATCCTGTCATCATCGACTCAACGACGGTAGTGCCAGAGTGAAGAGACTTTACGCCCGTGGCGATCTTGTTGTTATTCTTCGCTTCCCACTGTGCAATCGTCTCCAGGGTCTCTTGTCGTAGTGTTTGATTGCGAACGACCTCCCAGCAGGGGAGGAAGATGGTGAAGACCTCTGTGAGTAAAATGGAAATAGCGATCCTAGAAAGACACGAAATTAGATCCCGCGGAGTTGCTTCCGTCGGTAGCGACGGGAGACGGGAAATGTTAGTGCTTACCATTGAGGCGGAATCCAGTACTTGTTTACCGGCTCCATTGCCGGAACATACAAAGCAATGAGCCACATGGGCGTTGCGTGGAGGCTGTAAAATTGGTTAGTATCTGGCTGAGTCGTTGGACAAACATATGGAAAACTGACTTTGCAATTGCGCATGCAATTGTTTGAAACCGCCATCCTTGAGTATCGTGTATGCCACGAGCTTGCCAAAGGATAAAAGGGGCAACGAGCCAGGCCCAGAAGAACTGCCACAAGACCGAAGGCCACCTATACGATTGTAAGTATATGACATCTCCTAGGTCGAGGTCGTCTTACCATTCCCAGCCGCGGCCTTGTGCGACCTTTTGCTCCATCTGGTTTCCGTAAACCTCTGTGCCGGGGATGCCCCACGACGAGTGCCATTTGCGGGAGATGATGTACATGAGGCAAGTCAGGAACAGCTGGATTTGTGTAAGCATTGAGTGCAAATCTTGGAATGCCTCATGTTCTCACCTGAAAGAACAAGCCAATGCCAACGAGGGTCAGAATCTTGGCCGTGTAGTCGAGCCGACGGAAGCGAGCCAAGATGCCGCCTCTGCGACTTGAAATGACAGGGCCATCGACGAGACTAATACGGTGTTGAGCGTACTTCTTTTGCGCCTTTGCGACGTGTAGGAAGCGACTGTTGGAAGCGTGGAACAGGGCGATGCCGAATGGTAGGTAGATGCCCATGATCCAATACTCGCCGTCGCCTGGCGTGATGGGTCCGAGAACGTAGCCGAGCTGGACAGATAGCCAGTACAGGTGAAGTAAGGTGATGGCTGTGAGAGAGAGGCCCAGTCCTCGAATCCGTAGGAGGGGCGTATGGCGGCGCGAGATGAGAAAGGCCATGCCGGCCGCGACGGCCATCGTCCATATGACGGTCCAGCATATCCAAAAGATGCCGACGGCGTCGACGACGGCCTCTGGCTTCGTGTCGGGCTGAAGACCGAGTTCCGACCCCATCGTCGCGGTTTATGTGTGTGCGAACGAAACTTGGGGATAGGGACCCTCCGACTACGCGGAGTGTTGAGCAATATGATGGAGGTTGTATATGAATTTCTTGAATGTCGCAAAAAGACTGGTGAAATAAACACCCTTGAGCTTGCGGGCGTAATGTCTCGGAATGTGACGACAAAAGCCTCGAACCCTCCTCAGTGAGTCCGAATAAGATTAAACGAGAATTCAAGCAGCGCCCAACAAGCACAGACACGGGGGGGCGTTGGGAAGTTGCTGCGAGTGCGACTTTCGCGCGTACCCGAAGCGGACTTTTTATAAAACTTGTGAATCAGTTTTGTCTCGACAGAAGACAAGAGCGCAACAAGTAGAAAGAGAGGGGAGGGGGGGGGGAAGAAGCAAAAGCCCGGGCAAAAACGAAGCAAAAAAGGAAACACGGTACAAGGGGTCCGAGTTGAAGACAATGCCGTAGAGGTGACTGAGAAGACTGAGGATACTGACTTGACTTGACTTTGACTGATTCTCAAGCCGGAGCGACACTCGTCGGTGGTTGGCTCATCGGGGATACAAGGGGTGTCGCCCGCCTGCAAGGTAATAGCCTGCCAGGCGGCATCTTTTGTGTCCCCCAAGACTTGACTCTTTTCTTTTTCCTTTTCCCACCCCCCCCATCTCCCATGCCGGCCTCAGGACAGGCCAGTCTTTCTTGTTTTTCCTTTCCTTTCCCCCCCCCTCTCTCTCTTCACTTCTCCTCATCACCTCCGGCCTAGGCTTATCCGTCCGGCCGGCGCGCCTCTTTCTTCCCCGCGCGCGGCGTTGGCCGGACATGCAGAGAGAGAGAGAGAGAGAGAGAGAGAGAGAGAGCCCTGTTGGCGATCACAACTCTTTCCAACCGCCGTGTCTTAGGCTTAGCTTCTCTCATTTTTTCCCGGGAAAAGGAAAAACCGAGGGTCAAAAGGTTTTCTGAACGGACAACCGCCACATCCCTCTCCCCCGACCTCGCCTGCCTGCCTGTCAGCGAGCCAGCCAGGCCAGCCCTCTTGTGAAGAAGAGCAACTCTTAGAGTTTGTTGGAGATGGCTTTGGCGTTCTGAGACGGAGAAACGGTTCCCGCCTCTGGAGCCCTGTCGCTGTCGTGCATGAAGGCCGTGCTTTGCCTGCCCTCTTTGGATGTGGCATTGAAGAGACCCGGGATTTATCTGTTTGATCTTTTGCGCGGCCGCATGAGGTTCTCGACTTTCTTTGGGGTCCGGGGCCCTACACTAGGCGGAGGTGTCTTCAAGAGCCGAGACAATAGTCAAGTTAGAAAGCAGACGAGGATCGATACTTTCGTCTCGTCACTTTGTGTGCAAAGCATCGAATCGCTGTGCAATGGCAAAAGCAATGCCTCGACGTCATGGTTGGAGACGCTGCCTGCCGACCGAACCGACTCGGGCAGCTGAGGCGAGCACAGGTCCAGACCTCGTCAGCCTGTCTGTACGAAGAGGATAAGTTACTTACTCCTACCTGTGAGTTCAGCATTGGAGCGTCGTTCGGCCATCTACATGCGACGCGCCCGCCCTAGCAACTCGCCCGCATTGTACGCAACCTCATCGCAGACCATATCGCCTGCCCTACAGCAGATCGCCAGGCTCGGTCCAAGATGGCGGCCGAGGAGAAGCAGATGCGCATCGGCTCTTGCTGCTCGAGCTAAGAGCGCAAGATGGAGTGAACGACGGGGCGAGTAGGTGCGTAGACGACGTTAGGAGCTCCTCGTCTCCGGGGCACGACAGTCATCCGATCTGTCTGTTCGCAAGGGCTTCTCCACAAGGCCGCAGGGTCCATGCCTTTTTGTCTTACAGGGCATCGGGATCCGAAGGGGTCGCTGCGGGTCAACTTTGTCTGCTCCCCGAGAATCGAGTGCTCTCCCATGACGTGTCATGTTCATGTAAGTGCTGATGCTGGTGCCTTGCATCAAGTCGACACTGTCAGACAGGTGACGGCCAACCAGCCAACGGAATGAACACACACAGTCAGAACACAAAAAAATCCGGGCCTTGTTTTGTGCCGTGGGTGAAGGAGATGAAATACCCCTTGCTCGTGCATGCCGCAGCGGACATGAACGGCAGACGGAACAGATCCGACCCATGGATGGGCAATCTCATGCGCCGTGCTCAATCCGATGCAAGGACCGGGGCATTTGTGCATCTAGCTGCGTGTCATTGGAGTTGAAGGCGCTCTTGATCTGGAGGAATGGTGTTCTGCATCTCTTCGTGTTGGGCTTCACGACGCGACAGAGTTGGCCGAAGCACCGACTGCCATCTTTGAGTCCAGCGGACGACCTCCGTGACCGTGTCCTTTTTCACAAGAAGGGGCGGATGCACCCGTGAAGCTACGATGGATGCACGAGGCATCCTTTACCTAGCATCGCCCAAAGAAACGCGTAGAGTCTGTGATTGGAGCGGGCGTCGAGGCGAGCGCAGGCCTAGGAGACAGTCCCGTCACTTACAGTCACTTACAGTGCTCGGCCCCCCTTTGTTCTCTTATCCACGAGATCGGCAGTCACTGGTGAGCGTTGGCTCGACTCAAAAAGGACCTCCCGTCTCATCTGATTGGCTTCTCGGCAGATGGCGCGCGAGTCCAATCCATTGCTGGTAAAGTCAGCTGCGCCCGAGTCGCTCTCGCCTGCTGCAGCTTAAACATTTCCTTCTCCAAGACTTTCTTCTTCTTCTTCCACTGCCCGGTGCTGTGCTGTCCTCTTTGCTTTCCCCAATCCTCTCTGCGTCTTGATTGGTCTCTTCCATCTGACCTCGCTGTCTTTGTCTTTCTCCCTTGCGTCCGAAGAACGATTCGGGGTAGTTTGGGCGTTGAAGCCACATGCATTGAAGACGTCGTTGTGACAACCCCCCCTGAGAATGCAAGTTGATTACACGTACGCTCGGAGTTGTGACTTTCATACCATGATGCAACCAAGCACGTATAGATCGGTAACCAGAATTCGGCACATCACGAGATGTCCCGAGCCCTTGCTCCCGCCCGTGATCCACTCGTGCCTTCAGCGGGCTGCACCAACAAGGGGCTCACACACTTTACCGTACAGTACTGTAGAGCTGGATTGCAGGGGTTGGTTGTGCCGCATGCACGGGAGATTGAGTGAAGCGCCAGCAAACCAGCTCGGCCAAAGTGTTTACGAGGGGCGCCGAATGACCGATCTGTGCCAAAGTGACAGGCCTTTATCGCGCTCCGTCGCTTCATCTCGTCATTTGACGCCAGGCGTTCTTGCGCTTCCCGTCCAACCCTTGTCCCGTGGGCGTGTAGGAGTGTTGTTTCGCTGGCAACAATGCAGAGTTGAACAAGCTTCTTTTGACTTTAACAACGTATGCTGAGTAGTTTGGTAACCAATGGTCACGGAGACAGCGGCTGGTTTAGCCTTGAAGCATCGTGAAGCTGAGTTAGAGTTTAGACAGTAATCAAGAGTTCCGACGGACATTGTTGTGCTGTCGTAGCAATGGGTTGAATCATTGCCGTACTGCTCGCCACAAAATGGAACCTCGCCATATGCGAAGAATCCCATCACTCAAATCGCCCCTTATACTACATCATCCGTTATCAAGGCAACCCGTCATGACACCAGCAATTCCCACAACCAGGCGATGAATACCTGGAGAAGCCAAGAGGAGCCGTCGGCATCACCTCACCTCTTCAGCGCCCTACGTGCTCACCAGAGGAAAAGCAAACGTCAAGCACAGGCGGTTCGGGTATCGCGGGAAGAGACCATACACAAAAGCAACCAATCTCTGTGCCGTCGACTGATTGATCTCGTGCTTGGCTACGGCTCGTGCCGCTCTGTTTGTAATCTGGGGGAATCGCCGTTTTTTCGCGCCCCTTTCCCCGGATATGTAAGTTTACCAATAGTTTAATAATCGGAACCATCGATGCTTAAGCCAAGGCTCGGGCGCCTGACATGTTCCGAGGCAGGCTATTTGACTTTCGGTTCGGGACGGTTCAGTGCATGGTAGCGAGGCCGTCGATCTCGGCATTGAAGCCAAGATAATCTCAGCCTCGGCCGTCTGCGCCATTGTTGAATCATGTCTAGCTGAGCCGTCATGTCGGGACTTACAGAAAGAAAGAATACGCAAGTCTTTTTGTTTAGTCTCGGATACTCAATACTAATCATGATCTGTTGCGCTGTGAGTCACACTTCTGTCCTAGATCCTTCATAGCCGTCTTCATGAACATTACCAAGTCAAGCGCTGACTTCTCAAGGACATTTATTCTGCCGTAATGACAATGACTTGCGACAAGAGCCTTTCGCCAATAAGGCGAGGCACTGCCACCTTCAATTACCCCGCTCATTGACAAGTCATAGACGCCATTGGGGTGCTGGCACGCTCACGGTCACTGCAAATAAGCAACCTTACGCGAAGGAGCGCAGTTTGACAACCGCTCAAACTTAGGCACAAGTCGCTGCCGCTTCGCAAGTCATAACATCTCGCAATGAACGACACCTCGTCAAAGGTGGTGGTCGTCTCCTCCAAGAACCCGGTCAAAATTGGTGCGGCACGAGAAGGCTTCAGCCGCATGTTTCCCGGGACACCTTTCGAGCTACAAAGTGTCAGCGTATCGTCTGGAGTTCCAGATCAGCCCTTTTCCGACAAGGAGACACTGCAGGGAGCACTGAATCGCGCCGCCAACGCGCGGGCCGCCGAGTCTGCCGCCGACTTCTGGGTCGGCCTCGAGGGGGGCGTTGATCCCTCGGGGCAGGATGGTCCGATTGAGTCGTTTGCGTGGATAGTCGTCATGGGCCGGGACGGCCGGGTGGGCAAGGCGCGCACGGCGGCGTACTACCTCCCCGAGGAGACGGCAAAGCTGCTCCGAGACGGCATGGAGCTCGGGCATGCTGATGACTTGGTTCATGGGCGGACAAACTCCAAGCATCACAGCGGCTCTGTGGGTATACTGACCGACGACGCCGTGGATAGGGCAAGCTACTATACCCAGGCCGTCATCTTGGCACTTATACCGTTCAAGAACACCAAGCTCACGTTCTCGCCTTGACGCCGTTGAAGGGCGGAAAGTTCAGTGCTGGGGGACTCATTGGGAGAGACTTTTGCACGACAAGACGAAGTACAAAGGAACAGTAACCAATGGGATTCGTATTCTAGATAGAAGCCTCTGGAAATAGAAACTGGATAAAGACACAAACACAATTATCTAATGCCCGAATTTTGTCCATATAAGCTAGGCAAGCGGCGTGTGAGATAGGGGCGTTGATAATGGCATGGAAAGAGATATTTCCGTGCATCGCCAATACCCCGATCCGCATGTTGAATCAGTCTGAGCGTGCTTTGACGGTTTTCAGCATGTCTTGGACGTTTGTGCGCATGCTTTGCATGAGCTAACCGTCAGTGGCTGACGCAACGCTTGGTCTGTCGCTTGCTTTTCACTCCCGTCTTGTGAAGCTACCTGGGACCCGAATGGTCAAGTGATCAATGTAGAGCGACGTCATAAGGACTGGAACTCGGCAATTCTCTGAGTTTTGATACGTGAGTGTTCATCGTCGAAATCCAGACACTTGTCAACAGGACGTGAGATACGTAAACAGCGCTTTGTTGGTGACAACGAAGATGAAAGATTCACACTTACGTTGGCGGCATGGTGGAGCAGTATACATGTAATGAGCAGAAATATGGAAAATCTGCGACTGTATCAGAGCCCCTATCGCAGAAGTTTGCATATATGCAAGTAGATATCGAGCATCTGATAAACCATCTCAGTCTGCTAAAGTACCTAATCAATCTTGGGGTATCTTGTGACTTCCGCGAACTATGAACGATGCAGCAACGTCTTTTTTGCAGAAGATATGGTCGAATTGCGAGGTGCGTTGCCTGCCGAAGAGTCAAAACTTCCATAATTCGGTCAACTTTAGCTCGTTGGAAGAATTGCCAGACTTCGCCAAGCCTCGATCACGTCTTTCAGTTTCCTACCCTTGAGAGCGCCCGAAAGTCAGAAATGACACGGAATGTTGCTGTTCCATGCATGTTACGGAAGCCGAGGGGCCCATGGACTCAGCAAGACAGCAAAGAATGTCAAGTCGGGACTGTAAATAGCATACGAGGAAGCACGCTGTGGTTGACGGTCCATGATGGAGTGTAAAACTCCTTCAATATGGCATAAAAGTAAGGCAGTCAAAAATTCACAGCACAGAGTCTCTTGCCTCTGTCGCTGCAGTCTTTCCGTTCTCTGAATAATGCTTTTAAGATGCACTTGTCCCGTCTGTCTGCCTTTCTGGTGATAACCGGTTGCGCTGCTTTACAAGAACACTCACAATGGTAGCATGAACCTTGAACGAACGCATCGGGGGTAGAGATACAGCATTCTTCGCAATGTTATGCTGATCCGCAAGTAAAGACTGGGGATACATTAGAGCGGTACTTGAAAACTAGGCGAGCTTCTGATAATACGAGCAAGGATAAATACCTTTGTTCTTGCGTTTGAGACGGACTCATAGTCGAGGCCCATGACTGGTAGCAAGTGACGCGGACCAACGGTTCGGACAGAAAGCCTACTACATGGTCCCTATGAACACGTCCTTCCAGGACAAAAATCATTCCCTTCACTACGATGCGAGGTGCTAGACTGGTTTTCGTAGCTGCTGTCAACCTGACGCCCGTGACGGCCTGCATACTCGCCGGCACACACGGAGTACCATCGTAGCTTCGAGAAGGGCGTTCTTGGCCGATGAGGTCTTGGACTCGAACAATGCGTTGGCGCTCATCCATCACAGTCTTATTTGCCGTATCGAGAACATACCGACATGAACCCCGGGATGACCATTGAGTCCAAACACTCCCTCGAACTAGAATTGCCGTCACTTAAATTCGGATTTTCGCAGTTCATCGCCACTTGTTCCTGAACATTTAAAGGCCAGATAGTTTCTTCCCGGCTCATCAATATAATCAGGCCAACAACAGCAGTCGTTCTTTTCCGATTTGCCGCGTCAACTTCATCCTTTGACGATGTGGGAGCCCCCAATTCTAACTCGAAACCTATCTGTGCTGTTTCAGAAACTTCAGGATACAATTATTCGCTTCAGAGAATCAGAAAGCATGAGCCAGCTCATAATCTCTATGCAATTTCCGATTGTCTTCTCCGAGTTCCAACTTCTGTCATTCGAGTCGCAATCATTTAGAGTAGGGATTACCCTTTTGGGAATAGCGGAAGAGTGACGCAAAGACCGTCGGCTTGGAATCAATTGATTGGATGAAGCGGGGCAAGCCGCTAACATCAACGGCACCAAGCCCCATTAGCCTCGGCTCGCCAGTGCCAGCAGTTCAACTGCCACTGATCCATTCTTTGCGACAATTGACTTCACTTCATCACCACCACTTCCATATTCCACGAGCCTCCGACCACATAGCCAATGCACTTCCCACACTCGAGAAACTCGCTCGAGCCTTGTCGAAGTATCTATCAAATTAACCTACGCAAACACACATCGCCGTCGACTGCTGCAGCGCCCACGGGCCACCGACCACAAGCTCAAGAACCCATGACGCATTCATGACCGACTCGAGTTTTGCGCAAGCGCAGCAGCGCGTGCTGGCTCGCCGACAAGCCCGCGAGGCGCAAGAAGCCGCTCGTATCGCTGCTCGCGGCGCCACCCGCGCCCCCTACGATGCGGCCTCGAACGACCGATTGCGCGTCTACCTGCAGCGCCTACCTTATCCTCTGAACAAGCTTGCCCCGGCATGGGACGCCGTGTCATCGCGCGAAGGCACGCGCCCAGCTTTTCGCGTCGCGCAGGTAGACGCTGAGCTTCTCGACGACGAGCTCGTGGAGTTGCTGAAAGCCCAAGTCGCCGATGCGCTCAAGTACTTTGCCGGTGGCCACCTTCAGGACGACTGGGCGGCCGAGATACAGTTGGTCCTACGGGCAATGCTCTTTAAGCTGACGATATGGGATCACGATGCCACGTACGGTGCTGCGCTACAAAACTTGAAATACACAGACGCACGCGACAAAGGAGCGGTGCTCGTGGCTCCGTCAAGGACACAGAAGTCGCTCTACGGGTTGGTCACCGTCTTTGGCAAATATGCATGGACAAGATGGGAGGACTGGCTACTGGAGCGAGACGATGCCTATGAGCAACCGAGTCCGAGAATACAGTTCCTATCACGTTGGACGTCCCGCCTTTCCACCGCGCATTCAGCCGCGGCGCTGGCATCTTTCCTCGTGTTCCTCTTACACGGCCGATATCGAACACTTTTGGATCGGATT
The DNA here is from genome assembly GCA_000472125.2 of Hirsutella thompsonii MTCC6686. Classification (NCBI taxonomy): domain Eukaryota; kingdom Fungi; phylum Ascomycota; class Sordariomycetes; order Hypocreales; family Ophiocordycipitaceae; genus Hirsutella; species Hirsutella thompsonii. The sequence goes on from APKU01000194.1 coordinate 60,189, forward strand.
CTGAGGATGCGACTTGCGCCGCCGACGAGCCACGTTAGTCGCGAGGTATCATTTGAATACCTGAACCGCCAGCTGGTCTGGCATGCATTTACAGAGTTTCTTCTCTTTATGCTGCCCCTTGTCGGCATCAATCGGTGGCGGCGCTGGCTTAGTCGCACATGGCGTAAGACTAAGGACATCGTGCGAGCCGGCGCATCGCCAGATGAATCGGATGCAAATGGCTCTGAAGCCAGAGGCGAATACGCGTTTCTGCCCGAACGAACATGCGCCATATGCTACCAAGATCAGAACGACGCGGCGACAACCGAGACAGAGATTTTCGCCGCGGCAGGATCATCAGGTGTCGTGGGCTCGGCACAGACAGACGTGACGAATCCGTACGAGACGATACCCTGCGGATGTGTGTACTGTTTTGTTTGCCTTGCAACGCGGTTAGAGCGCGAGGAGGGCGAGGGCTGGACGTGTCTGCGGTGTGGCGAGCACGTTACGCACTGCCGGCCTTGGCGAGGCGACGTGCTAGAGGCACCGACGCCGGCGCGTAGAACGAGCACAGCGACCAAGACTGTGGCGTTTTCTGACGACGTCGAGGGCGGGGAGACACTGGCGGGAAATGAAGAGGCAGAGAAGAAAAAGAGGTGAGATGATGAAGAAAGGCATGGCCATCGTCATGTTGGATAAGGGGGATACACCATCTCAACTGTACACTATAAGCACGGTATCCATAGGCAAGGTCCAAGCCGTCGCGAATTGCCAAAATCAGATAATTGTCAGAAGGCGATTGGGCAGCTTCAAGAGGTCTTGGAATCCGTAAAGTGGAAAATGGCAAGATTCTTGGCGGCGGGCGGCTGCGGAGCGCTAATGCATGTTGCCATGCAAGGGTCCAAGGACCGGCGCGTCATTCCTGCCGGCTTTTGCGAACCATCCAGGGACCGATTCATGCGATAAGATAAGAGGGGGAAAATGGTGGTTGAGTTGTCACTCAGAGGTACATGGCACATGCGCTGAGCTCAGGCCTAATTTCAAGTACCCTGTACATCCAACCACGTCTCGCCCGTCTCGTCACCGCAACTTGGCACCAACAAAATAACAACATCCATTGACCTTTTTACGTCGACATCACCAGATCCGACTGAGACGTACATGTACGAAGCACAAAAGATACAGCGCAACAAACGACGACCATCACGTGTAACGAATCCGAACCGAGGAACGGAGTTCGTTTCTCTTGTCTTCTTTTAGGCGGGGCTGGGCTCTCCCTCAAAGTACATCCCATTCATTCATGCAACCGACGCGGAATCCGACGACGCCTGAAACGCGAACTGCTTGACGCCGTGGCGCTTCTTCCCAACTGCGCTTTATCGCCGGCCGCGGGCATTGTCTGCCGGCCGTCGTGCGTCCCCCGATTCTCGTCCCCTCGTCTGCTGCTCCGGCATCGATCGCAGAGTCCCCCCTCAAGTCTGGGAAAGGGAAGGGGGGGAGGAGGGTGCGTGGTCGGCCGTCAGCCGGGGGGCCTCCCCCGCGTACTGCATGCGTTGTGAGACGCCATGTCGAGCTTCTTCCAGTTCACGCAGGGCACCGAGGCCCATGCCCGGCCCTCGGACTCGTCGCCGTTGCTGGGCCGTTACCGCGCCGTCCCTCCCCGCCCGGGGCTGGGCGCCTCGGCTACGGGCCATCGCTACGGCCAGCTGGGCGTCCTGAGCGACCGTCTCGCGGTCAATGGTGGCGGCAGGGGCAGCGTGCACGTCGGTTACGGCGCCTTGATTGCCGCCGAGCTCGAGGCTGCCCAGCAAGAGGAGGAGGACGCCGACGAGCTAGGAGCACACGATGACTGGGGAGTGCCGTGGATACGGCTCTGGCAAGCCTATCTGCTGGATCTATGGGTGGCCCCCAGGCACTCGGCCGTCAAGAAGATGGTGGATGGATGGTGGAGTCGCTACGCCCTGCTGGTAGGCTTACCTGCGGCTTTGGTGAGTCTTCAACTCGCTTCCCGTGTATGCGTTATCGATGTTAATGAGAAGCATTCTTCAAGGCCGTTGCCTGGTGTTCGATTCCATTTCCCCAGTATCCCTTACCGCATGACGACAACAGCCCCGGCCATGGCCCAGACGACGGACACAAGACGCCCGGTCATGGGGCTGCCCGCGTACAAGTCAACTTCTGGTTCTTTCTCTTCGTCTACTATGGCTTCTATAATCTGACAGCTCTCATCTGGATCACAAAAGTGTTCAATCTGTACAACCTCAACTGGTGAGCCTCTCCCCAAACGCCAGACTTGACGCCCGCAATGCTCACTCCTGAAACCCCTTGGCAGGTGGCCGCAGGCGCTAGGCTTCCCTGTCACCATCACCCTCATCGCCATACTGTCCCTTGTCGTACCCATACCCGTCTACTTCCAGCCCGAGACCCGGTTCCTCACCGTCCATAATACGGCCTGGATTACATGGACTTTCTTCACCATGGCAATGCCAGTCGCCATTGCCTTCATCATCCTCCTCACGAATGAGCGTCACATGAGCCTGCGACACTCGCTGTCCGAGACGCAGCGCATCTTCACGTCGTCTTGGTGGGCAGGCGAACCCGATGCAGATTACGGGCGGGAATGGCGGCGGCGCAACTCCCCCGCCGACGCCCTGGAACCGCGTATGCACGCTGCGACGCCCGCCCGCTCGCAGGGGCGCGACTCGGGCCGCAGCTGGCTCCCCGCGAGCTTCGTCCGCTTCCTGTGGTTCTGCGTGGCGCTGTCGGTTGGACTGATGGCCTATGTCATTGGCGAGGCCTATGCCGAGCTGTATCTGCGCACCCTGCCGCACAACAGTCTGGAAACGGTCGTCTACGTTTACGGCTGGGTCGCCACGGTTCATACCCTCGACGCCTTGACCGGCTGGATCCTCGGCATCCGCGAGGGCGAGCGCGTCGGGAGTTACCCCCTGAGCTGGGTGTTTAAGCTGTATGTTGCCTCTCTCACCGACCCCACTGATGAGCCTTCTATCGAGATGCCAAAAATACCCCCTGCTGCATGTGCAGAGACGGGATATGCAGGAACGGATATGCTAACGGACCAATTTCGCAACTTGTCTCAGTTACTTCATGTTGACCTACCAAATGTACGTGCGGGCGCTTTATGCGCGGCTGCGCTCGCCGTCGCAATTCATCATTCTCCAGGTGCTGTCGTCGACGAGCTTGGTCATCATGACGCCGCTGACCATGACGCGCACCTGCCACCGCGTCCTGACGCTGCTGGGACTCAACGGGCAGAGCTACGGCTCATATCAGAAGCTCTGCACGCGCAACGTCTTCATCCGGTTCCTGGCCGAGAACGCGTCCATGGCGGCCTTTCTCGGCAGCATCGCCGTGCTGCACTACGGCGCCAACAAGGACGTCTATCCGTACTTTGCCTTTGACGACGACGACGAGCCCTACGACTTTCGCCTCACCTTCTTGGCATCGTCTGTCACGTGGGCGTGCGAGCTCGTCGCCAGCCTCGCCGTCCGCGGGCTCATCCATCTCTGCTTCGCCGTCGACGTCGGTCTCGAGGGGAAGCTCGACTTGGCTGTCTGGCCGGAGCTCCTGCCGACCTGTGTCACTGTGACACTGCATGTGCTGCAGAACATGATTTTCACCATTATTCGCCTCGAGTTTCACGAGTAAGGAGCGGAAGTTCGTTTTATTTTGTGGGGGAGAGGGAGGAAGGAAAGAGGTGGGCGGGCGTTCGTCGCGGGGACAATGACTGTTTCTTTTTGGGAAAGCAAGCGTGGAGTTGCTCATGACGGACATGCACCATTACACACACACACACGCACGCATATACAGCACTTCATCACACCCTGACGTAGGACTTTCTGATACCCTCCTGTTTCTTAGGTATGCTACTCCTCATAGATGACTGTACCAGATTATCTGTACCGCGGTTCTCCGACTCTGTCCTTTTCGATAATGTGCTTTGCCACGAGAGTTACAGTACTTCACGCCCGACCCGGGCCGTGGCAACTTTAAAAGCTTGTCTGGTGCAAATTTTGCCTTAAGCAACATCACCTGATCTAGTATCCAGATGATCTTCTCTGAAAGGAACCGAGGGATTGGTGGTTTGGCATGTGGTCTTACTAATCCTGCCATCTTGATATAGCGCTGGGCAAACCATATGCCAAGGAGACTCAGACAGTCAACGAGTGGCAGATACTCCTCGAACTGCACTTAACGTCTCGTCAACACCAGAACCTTTCTGACGCAGCATCCTCGTGAAGAAGCTACGGCGGCCCTGATTTGACACGCACACACAACTTACTGGCGAGTTTGTCCTATCACTTGCTTGACCGGCTGCCATGGATTGAACCCGAGGAGCCAAGGATAAGCAGTTGCAAAAACAGGCACGATGAGTCGGTCAAAGTATCCACTGATACCCTGCATACATGGAAAGGAGTATGAAGAGGATTGTCAATGCGCTTCTGCTTAGACGAGAGGCGCTGGTGGCCGCAAAGGATTCGGCCAACCTGCGTCGACAGAAGCGCGAGCTTCAATGGAGACTAGAAACATGAATTCTTTCTTCACCTTTCCATTGACGCTCAAATGCTCTGGCCCCTGCCACTGAAGCAGGTTCGATTGAAAATTAATGTAACCTGCATGCTGGTCTATGCGGCGTGGCTGTCGGACTTGGGGAAGCCAGGGAACAGGGGCCAGTAGAGCCAAGAGGCGGCCTGTCCGAGTCGCCGGGTGCATGTCCCGGGTTCCCGGAGCCTTGGAGGGCGGAGCGAGGTCGCACTAGGCGGCCGGCCGGTGAGAGACGGAACATCCGGGAGGAACTGCCCGCAATGAGCCAAGGCCAGGGACTGTCGGCGTGAAGTTCGAGATGCAGCGTGGGACGACCCCGGTCAAGCATGAGGCGAAATGAAGAGAATACTGTACATCCACTGTGAATGCCGATTCTAAATGTCCTCGCCTATTAGTAGACGTGATTCACCTTGTGACATTTGGTGGGCACAGATTTTCCGCTCACTCAAGTCAGTATTGTACGAGCGATCGACGACGACCACAGGCACTGTGGCGTGCAAACCTTGTGTTAGTCGGGCCTGGCTAGCCTTATCGGCGTTTGAGAAACCAGCCGCGCCGGTCCGGATCTCCGCAAAAGACGCGGATGCAAGATGGAGACGGGGAGATGGGCGGGTCCGCCTGCATCACGGCCACGCCAACTGGGTAGGCTAATGGGATATTGTTGCAAGGGACTTGGTGTGTGATGTGCGACCCCTGTCGAAGCGTCTCCTCGACAAGAAGCATCGTGCTTGCTTACCGCCAATTGCAACGTTTGACCAAGCTGCGCAGTAACCTGGCAGGGTGCTGGCCGATGAAGGAGGGCAGCACATGGCTGCGGCCATAGATGTGACTGGTGCTTCTAACGTGTAAGTGCGGTCAACGAGAACCAAGGAGTTGCAAGAGAAAAGCCGAGATCCTTGTTGTCGATGGGTGATGGGAAGAGACCGATTGCGATACGACGTGACCACTGACGTCTGTCGAATAGCAGGTACTGTACTCAGGACCGGTGTGAGCTGTCGCGTCTTTCCCCCTCTTCATTTCGGCATCTAACTTGGCATTCGAGCCGGAGGCGGTGTTGTTCTCCATGTCCTGTTCGTAGGTTTGTTCTGAACAAAGTACAGTAGGCGCCTGCGATGGTGACACAAGCCTCGTGGGAAACAAGGTTCGCGGACCGACGTCGCACAGAATGAGAGCACTCGAGAAACGTCTGGATCTCGGCCAGTAAGTGCATCATCGTATTTCAAGACTTGCATGTCTCTTCCCTTTGCGCCAGCCAAAGAGAAATCCGAAACATGGTCTTCGCGTCGGGGCGCTTCGCCTTCTGACGCTGTCTCGGCTTTAAACCAACTGCAAGCGCTGTTCGCGCTGTTCTCCACGAAACATGGTAGGAAGAAAGAAGTAAAGTTCTGCAACGGACAGGGGTGGCGTGAGCTGTGAATGCGCTCACGCCGAGAGCTTTCGAGTTCACGCCGCAGAAGGCGTTTGAATGCGCTAGACAGTGCACACCGACACGTCGGCCGTGTAAAGACGCATACGTCGCCGTGCATACGAGCTGCTGGGGAAGCATGTCGTATGAGGCATAGCGTGCACGTAGTGGAAGAAAATGTCGAGAATATTGCTTCAGGGGATTCAGCCGGCACTGCAGAGTTGGCATGATTTCAATGCTTGGTGCTGAGGGGATCGTTTTTTTTTTCCAGCTGGTGATAAATTCCTTGCCGAGAAATATTTGCACCTTCCCGGCATTAACAACAACGGTGAGTAAGGTAACCAATTGCCTGGGGCAATTGATGAACCAGCTCCTTCCACTAGTCGATCCCCTTTTTCTTGTTCCTACCTTGTTGATGAGAATCATCTTCACGCAAGGCAGGCACTGATGCGCCGTCGAGGCAGGAGCATGACGTGCTCCAAGTCTACTGTAAGCGATTGCTGCTGCCTCTCCGCAACGACCCACTGATAAGGATGAGTCCTGAGAGCATTCGTACAGTACGAGTACTTCCAGGTTTGTAGCGACAGGTTCGATTGTGCCTGCTTTGCTCCGTGCCTGAATTATTGGGCCAGCGGAAGCCAAAAACCCCACACATTGAAATCTGCACATGGACACCACATGCAACAAAATCTGGCCGTGATATCTTGTCGTACATGGCATAATTCTCTCTCACTCGCACGCACCGCCGCCATCTCCCACCATCTCCGACTTCTCCTCCGCCCACTACCGTCGTGCCTTTGCTCTGTCCTTTCTACCCCCTCACACCCCCTGGCCGTTTTCTGTCTCCTCTCTCTCTCCTCTCACTCTGCATCTTGCAGCTCCTTTCATCCGCGTCCGCTTTCCTGACTGTCCTTTCCCGCCTTTCATTTCTTTCCCCCGTTCTTTCTCCCCTCTTTCCCCCCTCCTCCTCTTACCCTCCTTTTCCTTCCGCTGCTCGGATTTCTCCCCCCTTCTTCTTCTTTCTCCTCCACAATGACCGTCTCCCCTTCAGGCAATCCAACGACAGAGCTGTCCGCCGCTGCCGCTGTCGCTGCCTCGTCCGCCTCTATTCCGCAGCCAACGGCCGTTGCGTCCGCACAAGATGCCTCGGGACGACAGCCCTCCGCCGCCGCCTCCTCCTCCGCCCAACTCGCCAGTGCAAAGATAACGCTGCGCAATACGCTCCGCCAGTTCCCCGACTTTCCGATTCCCGGCATTGACTTTGTCGACATCATGCCCCTCTTCGCTAATCCCCAAGCACACGCCACCCTCGTCTCGGCTCTTGAGATGCAGATTGTCGAGTCCTTCTCCCACTCCAAGCCCGACGTCATTGTCGGCCTCGATGCCCGCGGCTTCCTCTTTGGTCCAGGCCTCGCCCTGCGTCTCGGCGTCGGCTTCGCCACTGTTCGCAAGAAGGGCAAGCTTCCCGGACCCTGCGTCACCGCCGAGTACGTCAAGGAGTACGGCAAGGATCTCTTCCAGATGCAGCAGGACGCAGTCCGTGAGGGCCAAAAGGTCCTCATTGTCGACGATATCATTGCTACCGGTACATTCACCACTCATTCAGTCTCAATCGACGCCGTGGCTAACTCACATTGATGCAGGTGGTTCGGCAAAGGCTGCAGCGGACCTTGTTACCCAGCTCAAGGGCGAGGTCATGGGCTACATGTTCATCCTCGAAGTTCCTGGCCTGAACGGCCGCGAGAAGCTGGGTGGCGTACCCACCACGATTCTTCTCGACGATGCCTGATGATTTTGCGAAACCCTTTCAGGATCCGTCTCATGCGCGCTTCTGGCGCCCCTTTACATGTAATGTGCCGCGATGGCCGCGCGCGGAATCGGTCGCGCAAGTCATCTAAAGAAACTGCAGACTTGGCGCAGTTCCGAGCCAACAGCAAATCCCAATCACAACAATAATCTGCCTGCGGGCATTTATGGAAATCTGCCCAAAAAAGTTTTTGACATTTTTGAAAAGAAAAAAGCTGGAGCTCTCTCTGATTTTCCCCCCTTTCGTATCAAATAGACCATACGATGGAATGGCGGCGAGGAGCGTCATGCTGCGTGGCTTTTGGCTTGGATACGATGTGCCGGGTACGGGCAAGCCGTGGCCTGCTCTAATTCGTGGAGGATCGAAATTTACGTGTCGAGCAGGACGTCAACGAGGAGGGACGGTGCGCGCGGACTCTGCGCATATGAATGACATGTCCAATGACTTGAATTCATACTCGTGAACCCCCTTTTTCTAATGAGCTCTAGTAAAAATCCAAATGCGCTCAACGCCCTTTGCTCCCAAAGATTGTTTCAAAACCGCCGCACCTCTGATACATGAATACACACACGCTCAAGTACAATTCGGACCTTGTTTATGCCCGTACTTGCATCGTATCGAGACTCTCGCTGTCGTTTCTAACATGGCTCGTCAAGTCAAGAGGCCCAATGTCGTCTGACGGTGACGAGTCCGTACGGGACATGGCAGCACACATGAGCCGCCCTGGCCCCGGCCCCGCTAGACGACTACGGCGTTGGCGATAGGTAGACCCTGGCTCTCGGCGCGGTATTTCCTGCGCATGCCGGCGGCCAGAGACCGGCCAAAGAGCTCGTAGTCGCCCTGGCGGCCGCGGAGGAGCACCATGGGCACGCCGCGGAGGCGCTTCAGGCCCCTGGGCGTGACCTGCTCGACGGCGAGCATGGGCCGGTCGAGGGCCGACGGGTCGAGGCGCGAAAAGGCGACGTCCTCGTCGGTCTCGGCGTCGTCGTCGATATTTTCATCGTTGTTGTCGTCGTCTTTATCAGCCGTGCCGTCCTGGTCGTCTGTAGACCGGCCGGCAACCTCGTCAATGACAATGACGAGCTGCAAGGATCCCGGACCGGGCGAGTACGAGGGAATATTGGCGAGCTTTTGCGAAAAAGAGCACCCGCCGCGTCGCAGGACGAGCAGCTGGTGCTTGCGGGCGGCGGCGTCGGGCAGCGGCGCGGCGCACGCGTGGCCGCCGAGGTAGATCTTGGACCAGGGGAAGTTGTCCGCGGGCCGCATCGCGTCCCACGAGGGTGACCCCTCGACCGGCGTATCACGCATCGACGGCAGGGGCACGGCCCCGGGGCCAATGGGCGTGTGCGCGTAAAAGGAGACGACCGAGGCCCGTGGTGGAGAGAGGCCGGTGGCGCCCTTGGGCAGGTCCGTCTGCGACGGTTCAAAGACGGAAGACACGGCCCGGAGCAGGTGTCGTAGGAGCGACTCTGATGGAAGAGGGCCGGGCACTTCGTTGTTTGAAGAGGATGACGAAGAAGAAAAAATGGACGTCGCATCAGATGAGAGCGTGACATCGCCGGCAGTGACTTCAGTTGCCGTGGTATTGTCGGCCTGCCGCACATCAACGAGCAACTCAATCTCAACCGCATCTCGGCGCCGTCTGCACGTAAAGGCCTCATCCTTCAGGTGCCGGACGTGCTCGGCGTGAAAGAAAACGGTTTCGTGACGTCCTAGCTCCGTAACGCCGACGTGCGTTATGCGCCAGACCGGCCCGTTGCTTTCGTCGGTTCCCCCCGCTGCCGCTGACGACGATTCCCGCTCGAGCTGCAACTTGAGACCCTCAATGCTCTGCACGACGGGCCCTGCGAAGCGGTGCCAGACCAGTGCGGGCTTCAACTTGGATGCCAGCGCACTGGCGGCGTCGCGGGCGGGAAACTCTATGCCCGTGAAGATGCGCCTCGTCGGCACCGCGCAGGTTCCATTCACGGGGAGCATGCTCGGCGGCAGCGTCCAAGGGAACAGACTGTGGTTAGAGGTCGGTAAGTACCTAATAACCGTTCGCCGTCCGTCCAGAGGTTTTCTGTCATCGATGACCGTTACATCGTCTTCGCCAACATCTTCATCATCGTCAAGCTCAATCTCGACTGCCTGTACTGGTCCATTCAGGTTGGGCGTGTTGAACAGGTCGGTGAAGCGCGATGCCCCAAAAAGCTGCGGCCGCGCCGCCGTCGCCGACCCAGTTAACGAGTCCACTCGAAGCGGCGCAGGACACGTTCTGGTAAAGCCATCCTCATGGTATTGAAACATGGAGACCCCTTTTTCGTTTTGTCCCTGACGCTGCGGTTGAGATTGTCGACGAGGAGGTGACCGCGCCCGCTTGGGCAGTACGAGCGGATGGCCCTCGGTAGTGAAGACGTAGGCAGCGTCGAGATTATTCAGTGGGTGGTCAAGGTCGAAGAGCAGATACATGTACTTTGTCGTCTCGCCGAGGAAGAAGCTCTCCATTCGGTCCTGCATCTCGCCCGTACGGACGTCCTGCAGACCTGCCCAGCCGCAGCGGGTATGACACCGGCGGCGAATGTCGCTGAGGACCATCTCGCCGACGTGCAAATACCAAGGGTCGCGCGTGGCGCGGTAAATGTGATAAGTCGACTCGATGAACTCCGGTCGGCCGGGCCACCAGGCGATGCCAGCTTCAACGTTGTTTTCACGGATCGACCAGCGCTCCGGCAGAGCCGAGTAGCGCGTCCACAGGGCCGTGTAGACGAGATTAGCCTCGATGGCCTCGTCGACCTCACCCGCCAGCGCCAAAAGGCCCGGATAGAAAGCGCCTAAGCTGTCAATCCACATGGCATATGGCTGACCGGTCGCTCGATGATTGTTGGCGTAGTAGGGATATTCGTTGCGGTCTGTATATAGGTGCCGCTTGACGGACGCGTGAGCCTCGTGCCACGCATTCAGAAATGCCTCGGATGAGTGCATCTCCGGCGATAATGGCTCGTGTAGCGAACTTGGGTCTAGCCAGTCTTCACCTGCTCGCAGCCGACGGCGCCCATTCCTGGCCGTGGTGGAAGAATTGGGCATCTCGTGGCCCGAGAGGAGAATGTGACTCTTGAGGGCATACTCGAAGAAGCTGTCGATGCCGGCACCGATACCTGCGTGAGGGCCGATCCACGCGCCGTGCTCGGCGTCGATGCCGTTGCCAATCAGACCGATTTCGCTGCGTCGCTCCCAAACCTCCCAAAAGGCTCGTTTGGCCGCCTGCTCGAAGCGATCGTCCCCCGTAAGGCGGCTCAACACGGTGAACTCGAGCGTTAAGCTGCCAGCGCCTGCACTGCAAGTCTCCGTTATCTCCCTTCGACCTTCGGAATCCTTGACCTCGGTGCCCTGAGCTCGATGCAGGGGCGAATTGATGTAAAAGGGGATCCCGGATCGCAGGTTGACGCGGGGATAGGGTATCCCTGTGGGGGTATAAAAGGCGGGAAGAAGCCGCTGCGCAAGGTCAAGAGCCAAGCGGAGAAGCTGGCCGTCGTACTTGAAGCCGTTGGGCCAAGGAATAGGCGCCAGCTCGAGAGGGTCGTCGTCGCTGGAGGCGCTCCCGACGGGCTTTGGGACGTAGCCAGGGATGGGCAACTCGCCAATTGCAAACAGATGAGCGCTGAGCAGTCCTCCAACGCCACGAATCACCGTCTCAAAGACCTGAACCTTGCTGTCGAGATCGAAACCCTTGGCTCTGATTCCTGTGCCGGACGGCTTGCCGACTCTGCCGTCACCGTAATAATGTACAAACTGCGCGATGCCATCCTGAAAGTCCCCTAGGGCCTGCGGGCCTGTATACGATCCATCCTGAGGGCCGCCCGCCAGGATAGCCAGGGTCGAGAGGCTGTCGATGAGCGTCAGGGAGTAGTTCCCCAGGACGTCGTTGAGACCGATCCGTGCCGCATTCTCGCGGTCCCTCGTCAACGGAGCGCATGTGATCGGCCGCAACTGCAGAGAACACGAAACGTCAGCCATGTGCCCATTCGAGAGATTGGATCGGAGCTGCCTTACCTCGTCTTCTGGAAACGCATGCTGCATGTAGTTGCTGTAGCCGTGATAAAACATGTCGACCGTCTCTTGGCGCAGCTGGGCGAGGCGGTCTGCGCGCATCGCCGCCGCCGTCCAGGACAGCAGCAGCAGCACGAGCAGAGCGCATGTCCGCGCCAGCAGAGCAGCCAACCCCATGGTTGTCCCTCACCGGAGCCTCATAGGGCGCTTTCCGTGTGTATGCACTCCCTTTCCGACCGATATCGCCGCTTTCCCTGGTGCCGATGTTGGCCGAGTCTTGAAAGAGGTTCGTGTCGCATGCGTCACCACCACCACCAAAAAAAAAAAGAAGAGGCGCGCGGGCGGCCCGAGCCAAGAAAGGGGGTATGCCGCAGCAAACGGGACTTGGGGAAGGGGAATCGGCGATGCCGAAGGAACGGGCTACCGATGTTCGGTCACGGTGGATAAAGTCGTGTCAGAGTTCGTCGAGTCCTCCATCTGCGCAGACCCGCGAGCAGGAAGGAGGGCTAGGAAAGGGAGACGGTCCGTGGCGAGGAAGGCGCAAAGTTAGGTAGTTTTGTCGGTTTTGAGTTGCAGCTCCCTTCCTTCCCTCTGGACCGTTTGACGCCAGATTGCCGCTACGCCTTGCTAGCCTCGCCGGCCGCCACAGGGTCGTTGCGCCACATTCGACGGGTGCGAATGATGGGTCGCCTGCCGTGTGGCTGCCTTCCGCATCGGAGTGGCTGGTGTCCGGCCCCGCTTCCCCGGACTCGGGGGTTTTACTGCCGATGGGTCGGAGAACGGGGCTCCGGCCGGTAGATGGCATGCACTGTTAATTCGGGCGACGTTAGTTCCTCACTTTCATTCTTTGTTTAAGGGTTGATTTTCGAGCCTTGGTAGATGCACTGCGTAAAAACGTCAATCATTGTCTTTTCGATTTTACTTTCAATTTTACATACTACATCGAAGAAGCAACTTTCATGTCATCTTGATCATCATCAAAATCATGTAACAATTCAACTCGGAACCCTTGTTTACCCAAAGCCCCTGAAAAGACAAGCTCTTCTTCTCAAGTCCTGTATACAGCTCGCTATGCCAGTAATCTAAGGCTGCAGGGATTTGGCCAGAGAAACCATTCGTGATTCCCATGAGCTAATTGCCTAAGGCTACTTTCGCCCAGGGGTTCTTTCAATGTTGTTGGGCTGACCAACAGCTCAACCTTCTGGTACTAAACCCGAGTTTTAGTCAAGTTTCGTGGACAAAGTAAAGATGGTACTAAACATGGGAAAGCATACCATCTTATTGCCTGCAACGTCTGATTCATGACGTCCGATACGTTCTATATAGTTTGGTTGTTTTATAGAGCAATCATAACTATTTCATATTGCAGATCCGTCTCTTCACTTACCTGCATTCCCCAAAGTGTTCATTTACTCAAAGCAAGTCAAGTTGGGGTCAACGCAGCTCAACCCGACGCACGTCGTCGAGACAGCGGAGTGCAACAGTAGACATATTCAGATCTTCGTATGTATCATCTTTACTTTTACTAGGCATGCGAGCTCTAGTACTTGACTCGTCTATTTAAGCCGTGTACGGGCTTTGACCTGGTCTCTGACATCCAACGCTCTCCAGCCATTACAACCGGCCTGATCCCTCGTCTAGGGACAGGAGGGTGACTCCTCGATAAGTAAGGTATTTTCGCTGATGACTTGATAGCGCGGAGTTTGAGTAGTGACACACGAAGCCTTTTTGAGATGTGAACCGGCTCAATATCTCGTTACTCTTACAAAGACTGACATCAGTCGTCGAACAGCCACCAAACCTCGCAACATGAATTCTTAGCCAGACTTGGCTCCTGTTTGTTGATACGAGCACACTCAACATCAAGGCACCGCCTCTTATCTCGCATCGCGTTGAATATCCTTTAATTTGCCACCGTTCGAGACTCTTCAATTCTCAGCTCATGTCGGATTCTAGCGTTTCTCATATACACGTCCTTTCAACATTTGATCCTGTCCGTATCTCCTCTGCGCGCACCGAAACCTCCCTCGGCCAATTCCCGAATCCCAAACCTCGCCCGAAGCCGCTTTGTACAAGAACCTCTTGAAGACACGAAAAGCCAAGCCGGCTTTAAGTCGATCCACAACGGCGATAATGCCGCGACCCAGTATTCTAGAAATGCGTCGGCCCACCTCCTACCCCATTTCTTCCCCAGGCCGCCCGATGACGGACAGCACCTCGCTTGAAGAGAGGAGGGGACGGACATGGATGATGGGGAAAAGGGGAACCGCGACCTCGATCATTGATTAAATCATGTTTTTACCAGACATCTAGGTTCTGCCGAGCCTTGCCACGAGGCTCGCCTGCAACACGCCGTTTATCCTCCGCCCTACGGCCTTCCGCCCCCCCCCCCCCCTCCCCTCCCCCCC